>VXBJ01006027.1:0-20323 GCA_013400055.1 Nycticryphes semicollaris
CATTGCTGGCTCGTGGAAAGTTTGCTATCTACCAGAGCTCCTAGATCCTTCTCCTCAGAAGTGGTTTCCAGGAGATCCACCCATAACCTGTGTCAGTGCCTGGGGTCCTTCCTCCCCAGGTGCAGGACCCCGCAAGAAAGGGAGGGAAAAACTTACTTGATGCTGCACCTAAAGCTTCTGCCCCACTGCCAGGGCACCCACTACTTTCTTGAGATCCTGGTGATAAAGGGAGGAGAGCAGTGACCTGCTTCAGGAAGTCTCACAGTTGTAATTCTATTTAATTTAATTGAGGAGAGAAAACCCCACGGAATGTCTGCCCTGGCACTGGACATGAATCCATCCTTCCCTGGGGGCTCCTGGTTCACCATTAAAAAAACAGTCGCAGGAAAGAAAGGCTGCAACCCCACTTCCCAGGACCTCATCATTTCTTGGCAGCATCAGCACTCCTTTTTACTTTGAGCAGGCTCCTAGCTTTCCTGGAGTCAGAGAGAAAAAAAAATACAAAACAAACCCACCTTGAAAGAGCATTCAAAGGCTTCAATCTAATGAAGGAATAAAAGGGACCTGACCTCCCTTTTTGAAAATCTCATGTTTTTCAAATCTGTGCCCTGGCCTGGGGGTGCCAGCTCCCAACCTCTGCGTGGCCACGGAACCAGGGACTGTTGGATTGGAGCAACCCTGAGAGAGATGGGATGGAAGTGGTTCTGCAGCCCACGGGGAGTGGGGGCTACGCTCATTCCCAGGCACCGGTGCTATTGTCCCCTTCCAGCATAGGAAGAAACAGAAAAAAAAATTAAAAAAAAAAAAGTAAAAAAGTAAAAATCAATGACTACATTTCCATTGCTGGGAATTAAACATATTTTCAAAGGCACTCAGCTCATGGCCTCAGTAATACAGCGTAAACACGTAAATCCCAGGAAAAGCCTCCCCATGCAGCATGCAAAGCTTCCCTTCCCTCCCCAGCCCATCTGCTTTTTTAAGGAGAGCTCTGCTAAAGCACAGGCATCTATTGAACCCAGGGAACTGCCATTCCAGGTGATCAAATGTGTCTCCTGGCCGGGAACAAAGCAAACCCCACCCAATAAGGACAAGTGCAGAGGGCAGGTTTCTGATGAAGCCACCATAAAACAGCGAGGGCACATCAAGGAGAGTTCAACAAGCCCCAGGGATGGTTCCCAAGCTGGCAGCATTTCGGGGTAGCTGCTGAGCAAGGGAATGGGTGTTACTGCCACCACGCTCCTGGTGAAGCTGGTGGCAACGTTCTTCTTCTCAAAGCATGGTCCGACTGCAGAGAAATGGCTTTTTCCATTTTTATTTGACCCAGGGCCTTGCAAAGCGATGATATATTTTGCAAGACTTTTGCTGGCATGGAAATACCTCAGAAGCATGATGAAGCTGCGGAAAGATGCTGCTGGGACACATTTGGTGGCTTGTCCCCATCTGCTGCTCTGTTGGCAGTCCTACCTGGGTGTATAACACCAAAGCAAGGGCCGAGGGGGGTGGGTGGTGGTGGTGATGGGGGCTTCAACGCAGGTAGGAAGAGTTGAGGGAGTTGAGTGGGAGATGGGAAAGCCAGAAGTACATCATCTAATTGAGAGGGACCCTCTCTGGTGTCACCCCAACTTGCCTACGCAAACTCCTAGTGTCCTGTTTTCTACTTGGCTCCACCAGAGGCGCCCTTAGATGAGCTTAAAGCAGTGGGAAAAACAACATATAAAGCTGATGATTTATTCTGTCAACGTTCCAACTGATTACAGCAGAGAAACAAACCAACAACAACAACAATAAAAACCCAACCGAAAAAAAAAACAAAACCCAAACCCCAGAGCTGGGATTATGATCTTAATAAGGGAGAGCAATTATTGCGGTATCTCTTATTCTCTTTTTAACAGTTGAGCTGGTGGAGCTCTTTTGGAGTTATACAGATATTAGCACGGCAGCATTATCCCCCACAGCAGCATTAGCAGCCCCAGCAGCTCTATTAAGTGAAAATCTCTCTGGCTTGATGGTGGGGCTCGACCACACGCTGATCTCCGACTGCAGCAAGCTGCCCATGCGCAGGCCAAGAGGAAAAAGAAATCTGTGGCCAAGAAGGTAGTGCATCCTTATTAATGTCCACCAGGATCTTCCTGTTTGCAGCTGCTAGTGCTTGAGGAAGAGAAACTCTGGGGAGCTGCAGCAAGTACTGGAGCTGCAAAGCTTTGTACCCATCGGTGCAAACCTCCACCAAGCTGCGCTACAGCCCTGGCATTTTTCCCCTGTTGGGGACGGGACTCATGTTCAGGCTCTCCATTTTTAGGGTAAATTAGGGTGGGAGATGATGGAGCTGCTGGGATGCCTCTGCCTTCCTCCAGCTCTGCCCCACTCCAGAATCACCCTGCCCAGCATCTCCACCTCCCCACACTCACTGGCATCATAGAATGGTTAGAGTTGGAAGGGACCTTAAAGAGCATTGAATTCCAACCCCCCTGCTCTGGGCAGGGACACCTCCCATCACACCAGGTTGCTCCAAGCCCCAAACAACCTGGCCTTGAACCCCTCCAGGGATGGGGCAACCACAGCTTCTCAGGGCAATGTGGGCCAGGGTCTCACCACCTTCACAGCCCAGAAGCTCTTCCCCAGATCTCATCTCCCCCTCCCCTCTTTCAGCATCAAACCCTTCCCCCTCATCCTATAGGTCCCATCCCTCATCAAGAGTCCCTCCCCATCTCTCCTGCAGCCACCTTCAGGTACTGGAAGACCATTACCTCCCCGGAGCCTTGTCTTCTCCAGGCTGAATTCCCGCAACTCACTCAGCCTGTTTTCATAGGAGAGGTGCTCCAGCCCTCAGACCATCTTCATGGTGCTAACGTGGTGTGGAATACCACACTGTGCAGGGGGGACGGGACTTGTGACCCACTGGTGTGTCAAAGGAGAAGCCACCACGGCAGGGGACAGCCCAGCTCACCCAGGTATCTCAGCATCAGGACAATCAGGCATCTTCCCATCCCCTTCTATCAGCCTGGTCCTGCCGTGGTCCCACTCTTTCCATGACAACAGTCAGTTCATAGGATGTTTTCTACAATTCACACTTGGCTGAGTTGAACGCTTTACTTTACTAAGAATCAAGAATGAATGTCTACCACCTTCACTTCATCCCCTAATTTAGCAATCCTATCAAAAATGTAATTAACTTTGTCTAGCATGATTTGTTCTTAATAAACCTGAGCCATTTGCAGATCTGCTATCCTCTTGGTGTTTATAACTATTAATATTTGCCCAGCAAATTTGCTGGGATTTAAAATGAGATTCATATAAACTTGTATATATTATCTAATTAATAAACAATACTAATACACAAGTAGAAGCAAATGAGCACTGCCCAGCACTCAGATTTTGCTGGCTAATTAATTCTGCCACAGCTCCCTTCTGCGGGAGAAGAGCTCAGCTCCCCAGCACAGCCACGCGGATGCTGGAATGGTCCTCAAGCCAAGAAGGGCTGAAGAGTCAGAGGACATTGGGGAGAGACTCTTGATGAGGGAGAGGAGCCACAGGACAAGAGGTAAGGATTTTAAATGGAAAGAGGGGAGAAGGAGCTGAGATGTGGGGAAGAACTTGTTTGGTGTGAGGGTGGTGAGAGCCTGGCCCAGGTTGCCCAGAGAAGCTGTAGCTGCCCCATCCCTGAAGGGGTTCAAGGCCAGGTTGTTTGGGGCTTGGAGCAACCTGGTGTGGTGGGAGGTGTCCCTCCCCAGGGCAGGGGTGGCACTGGATGGGCTTTAAGGTCCCTTCCAACCTGAGTCATTCTATGATTCTATGATATCAGAGCTACATTCATGCCTCACTCCCAAGCCCCCTCTGTCCACTTGGTCCATGGCAGCAGACATTGTCTGGGGAAGAAGAGAAGAGGGAGGATGTCCCCAGCAATCTTCCTCCTGGCTCTGTCACCCTGTGGCCATCAGTGGTCTGGGAACTTCCTGAGCCACCGGCTACCTCCACACCATCACATCTGGCAGCCTAGTCCTCCTCCTCGCAGACAGCACCTCTTGTTGAGACCATGAGCATTGTCTGCCCTGCTCTTCTCACCCTGTGACACTTATGTTTTCCCTGTGAAGGCAATTAGGGACCGCAATTAAATTATTACAGATCCTCTGTTTTTTTTGAAACACCAAACAGCCTTTGCCCCCACGCACTTTAGGGAAGTGCACCGACAGATGGAAGTTGGGTTTCCGACGGATGTGCATCTGGTTTCTGTCCCGTACCCCACACGGGGACGTGATCCCATCCCCTGGGCTCCTGGGTCTTCTCCTGCACCATTGCATGCCCGTAATGTAGGGTCCCTCCATCTGCTCTCATGTGAAAAAAGTCACCTTGAGCATATTTGGAGCAGCAGCAGCCAGCAGAAGGTCACTGGCTCTTTTAGAGACGTATTTCTGGAGAATTCAAACACATTGATGGCTAAAAGGCTCTTGTCTATACAAATCATTAGCTCAATAATACATTAAAATAAATGTCAGTCTGAGGTCACTGCATATTGTGAGGGGAGACGAAACAAGCCGTTTTCCCCCCCGTCACCTCGGCATGAATCTTATCACACCCTTTAAATACCTCCAGGGAAGGGTTTAGAAGAAAGGCAGGGACAGCTGGAAAATTTAAATCAAACAGTTTGGGGGGGTTTTTTTGATGGAAATCTGGCATTGCGGCAGGATGAAAACACACACAGAAAAGAAAGCAAAAAAAAAACCCAAACAAAAATAAATCCAACAACAAATTACAGGAGAAGGTCATGGTTTCTCAGAAGGTCTTTTATTTTCTTTTCCTGTTAAAAGTGCACATTTTATGCAAACACCCTCCAGGTCCAGACCGGTGCTTGCTGGAGGCTTCAGATGTGCCTGGCCTGAGACGGGGAAGGGGATGCTGAGACCAAGCTGAGAGGCAGAGGGTGACTCCAGCTGCAGCTCAGCAGTGGACAAAGCCCAGAGCCAAGCTTCAAGGACAAGATGTGGGAACGGGATTACTCCTCTGCACTGAAAAACCAAGAGCATCCATCTCTGTGATCTTCTCTGTGAACAGAGCAATATTCACACATTTTGATGATGATCTGCCCCCAAAGCCCCCACAGAGCCGCTCTGCAACCCCTGTCCCCACCACTTGGAGCCGGTGACAGGGGACTCTGCTCCCTGCTCTCCCCCTGGCAGCCGCTTCATGCCATTTCCCCACTCTGATGCATTTAAAGGTGCATTTATAGCACAAAGTAGATGTTTACAATTTATAATGGTGTTCCAATTATGGGCTGGGAAAGCGGCTGGAATTGAGCCTGTCTCCGTTATTTATGGGCAGTGTAATCCTAACCCAATAGATACCTCTCACGAAGAAAGCTAACATTTTTCACCGGGGCTCTGAAAGCAATACTTCATGCTAATAGAGTCTGTTACCAGAGGGAAATAAGACTGCACAGCTGGCTCCCTGGAGAAGAGCATCTCGAAGCAGAGGGATCCAGAGGTCTTGACTGAAAAGCAACAGGCTGCTAGAAATGGGGATCTGCTGTTGGATCCACTCAAGAAAGCAAAAGACGGAGCTGGGAGGAGGATGGGGATGTCCACCTCCCACTGGGTGCAGGGATGGAGATGGAGGAGGATGGAGCAAGATCCTCACCTTTCCTGCGTGAAGAGTATCCCTCCTCTACCCTTGTGCCCCATGGGGTTCAGCTGGGAGTATCTCCATTGGGAGAGCATTTAATGGCCCTGTGACACCCCAAACCCCACCACTTCTGCATCAAAATAAGTGTGGTCAGCAGGTCCAGAGAGGTGATTCTGCCCCTCTACTCCCCTCTGGGGAGACCCCTCCTGGAGTCCCGTGTCCACCTGTGGAGTTCTCAGCACAGAAAGGACATGGAGCGGTTGGAGAGGGGCCAGAGGAGGCCATGGAGATGCTGGGAGGGCTGGAGCACCTCTGCTGGGAGGACAGGCTGAGAGAGTTGGGGGGGTTCAGCCTGGAGAAGAGAAGGCTTCAGGAAGACCTTAGAGCCCCTTCCAGTCCCTCAAGGAGCTCCAGGAAAGCTGGGGAGGGACTCTGGATGAGGGAAGGGAACCATAGGAGGAGGTGGAAGGGTTTCACACTGAAAGAGGGGAGATGGACATGAGATGTGGGGAAGAACTTCTGGGCTGTGAGGGTGGTGAAAGCCTGGTCCAGGTTGCCCAGAGAAGCTGTGGCTGCCCCATCCCTAGAGGGGTTCAAGGCCGGGTTGGAGGGGGCTTGGAGCAACCTGGTGTGGTGGGAGATGTCCCTGCCCAGGGCAGGGGGTTGGAATTCAATGATCTTTAAGGTCTCTTCCAACCTGAGCCATTCTATGATTTTGTGATTTATCCAGAGCTTGATGCTTGTTTCTCCAAGAGGAGCTAGCCCTCCTGTAACACAGATAAGGGATGTTCAGGCCAGTTGGACTAGGACATGGTGATGAGTGGTTCCTGGCACACTTTGGACACCTGAAATGGGAGACAGGTTGCGCGCTCCTGGGAGAAGGTCAATGCTCCTCACCTCTAAGGGAGGACTTGCCTGCTGGGTGGTGACACCGGGTCTCATAATACTTCTTGCAGACTGGCAGGAGAGGAGCTCCAAAGTCAGAAGGTCTCAGTCACGTTTTCGGGGTAGCAAACCTTGTCTTGGTCTGCGTCTGCACAGACAGACCAGTCAGTGGCAGATTCCTCTAAGCATCCTTGTCCAGGGTGCACAGGCTGGAGGGCCTCTACAACAGTGAATAATGTATATATAAAATATTGTTTTGGCTCATTAAGGCCCACTAGGAGCTAAATTACTGAATAAACCCTCTCCACTCTTCTCAAATATCTCCCTCCACTCCCTCCCCAGGGGTGCTTGCTGGTCTGTGAGAAGATCAGCGGCAGTGGGGCAGTCATCTTCATCTCAATCTTGATGACCTTGATTTTGCATGACAAGCTGCATACTTAATTAATTAAAGAAAAAAAACCTCTCCGTTCCTTCTAAAGGCCATTATTTTAATTTTGACAGGTAATTACAAGAGAAGAAATGATAAATCTTCCTGAAAACTGTTTGTCTTTAGCAGAGGCATTAATTATGGATGTTTTAAAGCCGAGGCTGGATGTAGCTGAAGACGTGTCACAGGATGAAGAAGTGCTCAAGACCACCTTGAGCACGTCTTCCTGATGGGTAGCCCCACCGCTGCATTTCTTCCTGCACTGTAGGAAGGATGATGCTCTTCTGAAGCTCCATAGTGGGAGTGAGGGATTGAAACAGCAAAATGAAATTCACTAGAGAAACTCATAACGGCATGACACACTTGGCCTCTGGAACTCATTGCCGTCATATATCATCTGGCAGTGTTTAAAAAGGGATCACCCTTTTATGCAGATAATAAGAAAATCCGGAGTTATATCGAAGAAAAAGAAAAGAATCAAGATACTCTGTGAACAGTGGAAATGAGAGCCTGATTTCTCATGCAGTAGGGTGCTCGGCCCCTTAAATGTTCATCCCACAATAGCATAAAGGAGGACCTGGTGAACCAGACACTTCCAAACTCACCATTTAATGGCCAAGTACTGCCATTCTTGGCCATTCCCTACCCACCTTCCTCTTGGACACGGCATTAATTTGGGTCCCTCTTTATTCTACCAATAAAGCCATAGGATCTCCATCACCCCTCAGGCCACGCTGTGGCCAGAGACACTGCTGTCCTTGTGCCCCTGGGCCCCAGGGGTTGCCAAAATGCCGGTGTACCCACAAAGACAGTGCTTTTTTAAGCTGCCATGGCTGAGTTATTATTTGTTTATCACATCACCTGCTGCGGATCGAAGAAGTGATTCCTTTCGGTGGGTGATAAACCCAAGTCATCAAAGCACCAGAGTCATCCAGAAAAGTGCTTTCCCTCAGACCTGGCATGGAAATAGCAGCTTTGATGAGCCCTGGTTGGCCTTGTGTCTGGTCACCAGCCAATCAGCCACCAACACGCAGGTAAGATGGAGGGGTCCAATTAGACAGTCATTAACCTTTTCTGAGGCAGGGAAGCCATTTACACCCCCCAGCCCAGGAGCTCCACAGGCAGCCACCGTGTCACTGGTGGGCAGGACGTGGTGTGGTGGGGCTGGGAGAGGATGGGAAGGGTCTTGGTTCCACCAGAAACGTGGATGGCTCAGAGGGCATCCTCCCCTACCACTGCCGCTTCCTGGAAGAACATTAAATCAGTCGAGAGCAAATCCTCTCTCCTTGGTCTCTGTGTCAGCTTTGGAATTATCACACCACAGAAAATGGGTTCAGCCCCTCCAGGAGCATCCCTGTGCCAGGATTCCTTGGAAGGAGAGTCAGTGCTTTGCTCCCTCATCCTGCATCCCAGCCTGGAGAGGAGGTGCAGGAGGGTAGAGCAGCAGCCAGTGGGATGCTGGGGACAGCCCCTCGGAGAAAGGGTCCAGCCGAGCAGTTGCCAAGGAGATGATGCTCTCCCATCCCACTTTCGCTCCTGACCTTTCGGCTTGAAATGATTTCCTGCCTGGCTATACGAACGAGCGAAGGCATTTAGTACATCTGTAAGTGTCATTAGCAGGGTAATTTGCACACATTGTAGTTGTAACTATCATTAAGAGGGCGATTTACAAAGACCGTCAAGAAGTCAATTAGATTTGATGTGATATTAAAACCAGTGCCCGTCCACAGTGGGGAGCTGAGAGGCGGGTTGGCCCCCTCCATGGTGGCTACCTCCTGCTTTTTCCCATCTGCCTGTGAAGTCCAGATTAAAAAGGAGGATTTAGGTGGTGTCCAGCTACCCAAGCTGGCAACCGCTCCAGTAATTAGTCAGTGCTAGACCAAAGCATGTGGCGGTGCCCTGAGTGCTCTGGGGGAGTCCTGGCATAGGGATAAAGGACCCAGCAGCATCCCATTCCCATCAACCTACTGAGAGGGGCTTGGCTGGGAGGAACTGGAGGACCAAGCACAAGCAGGAGCCCAGGGCTCACAGCCAGGGCACGTCTACACCAGTGTGTGCTCCAGCTGCACTTTAGGAGAGGATTTGTCTCATCCTGGAAAAAAAAACTGGGTTCAGCCAAGAGAGGACCCAGCTTTTACAGGCTGACAACACTTTTGGGTGCAGATCCAGGCAAATTGGGGCTGATGGAAGGGTCAACTTGGCACTGGAAGCCTGATGCTTGTCATCATTCAAGACCCTTCCCCAAGCTGGGATTGCATCTCTTGCGGTTTGCGAAAGTCCATAACAATTTATTGTCATTTACACAATTATTCTGTCACCCTGTGACCCCTCCCCACTCAGGAAGGGGAATCAGGGAAAACAAGGAAACATGAGGTTTGAAATATAAACAGATTTAATAGGATAAGACTAAATAATTAACGATAATACCAAAGAACCAGTATTAATCCCAATACTAATATAAGATATACAAGAATTACACCCATCCCAGGAAGCTGAGCACCTCCCACAGGGACAGCCAGTGTGGGTCCCCGGGATCGCTGTGGCTTTGGGAGGAAGGGAAGGGCTCAGGGCTCCGGCACTGGGGCAAGGAGTTCTCAGGATGGCAGCCATCAAGGGAAAGAGGGAGAACTCATCAGCAAACTTCCTAATTTCTAGTGAATGTGACGTTCATGGTATGAAATAATCTGTTGGCAGCTTGGGTCAAGTGCCTGGGGCTTGCTCCTCCTCATCCCTGCACCTGGGGAGCTAGAAAACACTGAGACCTTGAAACTCACATTCCACAGCTGGCTAGAAAGTGAGTATTTTTATGGATTCAGACAGTAGAGTCTTCTAAAAGTGCCATTTTCCTCAGAAACGTGTCACTTGACCCAGGACAGCTGGGTCTTCTGCAGATTCATGTATGCCATTAACCCACAGAGGTTTTTTCCCCTGGTTACGGGTGCTGGATTCTCATTTTTGCTGGAAAGCTGAGCTCCCCATCAGCCCAGAGGAGAGGCTGCTGACCTCTGCTCCCCCACAGTCCCACCCCCAGCCTCCCTGCCCCTCCATGTGTTCTGTGGCACCCTGGGTTTCCACGCTTTTCTCTCCACACTTTCCTTTCCCAAAGGGCAGGGACAGCATGAAGACATCAACGGAGGCCCCCCGAAGGCTGGGCTGGAGCCAGGCTTCCGTGTTAATCACAAACCCCATCAACGAGTAGCCCATGAGACACGAGAGGCTCCGTGGCCCAGCTGTCAGGCACATGCCTCTCTCTTTCGCATTTGACTTCACCTGAAAGGAAAAATCCACAAACTTGCTGCAAACCACCATGAAGGTTGGAGACGTGCCCAAGACGAGCCTGTCCTCACGTACCTGAAGATGTCCCCCTGGGGAGGCATCCTGCCCTGACAGGTATTATCACACCTGATGGCTGTGCTGCCAAGGGGAGCATCCCCTGGATGCTTGCACTGAGCCATAATCACGCTGGAGTCGCTTTATTGTCCTCTGAAGAGCCTTGGGCAGAAGCAAAGAATAAATCCAAATTATTAAAACCCTTAATCACCTTCTTGTCACCACACACAGAGAGAAGGGATGAGGTTGTAAGCACCACCAGTGGCGAAGCCAGACAAGAAACCCTGCTATGGGGCTGAGCAAGAGTGAGTGAGGATGAGGAACCAGCAATGGTCACTTCTGCCTTGGACATTTGTCCACCACCCAGGTAACCACGCCAAGGCTTTGGGGGGCTTTTTCATCCCCACCTCACTTGAGTTTTTCATCCTTGTGCCTCCCTCTGCCATATTGTGGGGACAATAGTGCCCCTCTCCCGCGCAGGGACGTTAGGATAAGCGTGCTGAAGACTGCGAGATGGTGAGACACATTACTATGGTAACAGGAGCACCACGTACCTGAGACAGACCTGGAGGAGAAGACTTCCATAAAAGGAGCAGAGAGGTACAGAAGAAGAGGAGACTTATTCTAGCTCTTGCCAGCTGGCGCAAGGACCATGTTGTCACCAAGGCTGAGGAGTGAGGACACTCCAGGAGAGACAGATCAACTCTGCTGGGAGCCTCCTCCCTGCTCAGGAGGGACAGATGGACATGGGACCTCCTGCAGCACCCCAGTGTGACTTCACCAGGTGAGAAACTGGCAGGAAAGTCAACAAGTTGGACAACACTTAAGAAAACAATGTCCCCAAGCTCATCTACTGCAGAGCATATTAAACCAGGAACAGGTTGCCCAGAGAAGCTGTGGATGCCCCACCCCTGGAGGGGTCCAAGGCCAGGTTGGAGGGGGCTTGGAGCCACCTGGTCTGGTGGGAGGTGTCCCTGCCCAGGGCAGGGGTGGCACTGGATGGGCTTTAAGGTCCCTTCCAACCCAAACCATTCTGTGATTCTATGAAAACAGCCTGGGCACTGTGTCCAGGGCAGGGAAGAAGGCAAGAGTGAGGTGAGGGAAGGATGGTGTGAGACCCATGGGTACCCTGAGGGGTCTGGAGAAGATAAGGCTTGTCCCTGGCATGGGGACAACCACAGGAACATCCCATGGCTTTGAAGTCTCTTGTTCCCCTCCTGACTCCCCATTCCACCACAGGCCACTCTATCTCCCCCAGTTCCCCAGTACCTCATGGGGGAACGAAGCATCTGTTCCAGAGGTGCTCACAGTGGAATAAAGCCACCTCATAGTCATCTATTTGAGGAAACAAATAGCACAAACTCTTTTTTTTCCCCCATAAGGTGCTTTCTCTGTTCACCCACCACCAAAAAAACTAACAGAAAAAGATCTATCCTGCATCCCTCCTGAAGGGTGATGCTTAATAAGCTGGTTTTATCCTCCTCACCTGCACAGAAATTGTTCACACAGGTGTTTTGGGGCTTGCAAAAGGGATATTTTTATCATTTGGTCATTGAAGGATTTCAAATCCCTTAATTATAGGCAATTCATAGCGGTTTGAAGGAGCCGAACAGCATCGGCAACTTCTGTAACAATCGACACAAAAGCGTCTTCCAAGTGTCTCTTTTATGTGGTTTTGCCCATAATCGTGGCAGAGAGATAAAGTTCTGTAATTTATTTCCACTAATATAGTCAGGCAGCAATTGATGTTTTTTTATGAGGGTGAGTATGTCTGTGGGATGTACTAATGTTTATAGGCTGGTAAATTTGATTTATTTGGAATAGTCAGCGTCGCTATTGGTAAAGGCCTAGCGTTTCTAGGAGACCTAATATGATTTGCATTGATGAGATTAATATCAATTAAGCACTCCCAGGTCTGCAGAGTGCAGCTGATGAGATTTCCACCTGCTCTGATCCCAGCGGGTGAAGGGGGTCTTCGCTTTGAGGGCAGTGAGGGGCTTTGACACCCAGAAGCACAACCCTCAAGGGGTTTGGTTGCCTTTTGCTGGTCCCAGCTCCAGAAAGACCAGTCCTACTGGTGCAGGAGGGGGTTCTGGCTTCGCTCGGCTCCTGCTCCTGTCGTTTATGGTGGTGTAATTTAACGGGAAGGGCACAGCATGGTGTAGGGCAGGAGCATCCTCTGGATGTGTCTGCTCGTCCCACCATGTCCAGTGACCAGGGGTGAAGGCACAGAAGGGACATTCCAGCTCCAGCAGCTCCATCTGAGCTCAGGGACGGTCCGATGGCGGTGGTGTTTCACTGCCCTCTTGTGCCCAAGCACAGGGTTTCTGGAGGGGCTGAGCCTGCAAGAGGTGCTGATGAGAAGCTCTAGGTGCTTTTGGGAAGAGAGGCGAATGTTTTCCACCGGGGCCAACCCCCGTTTGCACGATCCTCAAGTCCTTGAAGAAATAAAACCACATAAAAATTACGCTTAATGCTTTCAAGTGCCAGGTGCCTTGGATCTCAAGGGAGGTGGCCCGTAATGGGGAAGGCAGGGGAGGACTTGGGGTGACTCCCTGTGACGCTGGCACGGCAGAGCAGCCTGGAACTGGCAGAGAGGTGCGGGAGGAAGCGATGGGGCTGGAAATGATGCCGGGGATTTGTCGGGAGACCCAGCTCAGCTGCTAGCGTGGGTGCAGCTTCCCAGCGCAGTACATCCAGGATTTTCGGCATTAACAGCCTGTCTTAAGCTAAATCTTCTGCTGCTCCCTTCCCCCTCAAAGCGTCTTGGCTCAGCAGGAAAACACAGGATTTGTCCCAGCTCTGTCCCACGGTCCCAAAAACCTTCCAAGCCCAGCCTTTGCCACCTCACCTGTGGGGATGGAGAGAGAGGACCAAGAGGGGTTGTCCCCAGCCTCCAGGCAACATAACCCCTCCAGAGCCCATCACAGCCTTTTAGCGATGGATGGAGTTTGACAGGCTCCAGAGCCAGTCTGAAAGCTTACAGCTGCCCAACAACAACAGAATGGCCAGCTGACAAACTCCATCTCATCCCAGCTCGGAGAAGGTTAAGCAGGAGCCACCTTCCCAGCACTGCTTTAAATCCTCCCGACAGGGAAACCCGCCCTGGGTAAATCATTTAAACCCTGAGTTATCTGGCTGATTACTCAAAGTTCAATTGAGTGCCCTGTGCCAGGCAACAGGCAGAGCTGTGCCACAGGCTGGCCCCAGATGGAGTGGGATAGGCTGGGATCGGCGTGGGCTTGCAAAGACCCGTGGTTGGATGAAGATTTTCCAGCAGGCAGCCTGGAGATGACGTGTAAAGCAGGTAATTTCCTTCCAAAATGAGAACCACATCTTCCCAGGTGAAGGGATTGATGTCCATCTGCTCCCCTCAGGACCAGCATCCACATCAGGGGGAGACTTCCACCAGCATCACCTCAAGCTGTGGGAGCCCTGAGGGGTTGAAGGGCACCACGAAGCCCGTAGACCTACAGCTGGGAGGGGAAATTGTCCCTCCTGGTGTCACCCTGCCAGCAAGGGAAAACCAGGGTTGTCCATCGACTCACGGTGACGGGTGGTCGAGAGGCAGAGGAGAGGCAGCTGGGGGCTGTTGGTGAGATGAAGCCCTGCAGGGTCATATCTGGTGGTGGTACTGTCCCACATGTGGTGGAAGTGGGCTAGATATATCGAGCTCTCTGTTGTGACATGTCCCTACCACCCAAACTTCTGCAGTTATGTACCAAAGCCATCTCCATCCCACTACCTCCAATAACTCATTGCTTTAATGCTCTCTTGGGAGCCACTGCTGCATGGGAAGGAGTTTAACCCATGGAGAGCACGTCCATGACTCACACCTCACCAACTACTTCAATCCCCAAAGAAATAAAACCTAACAATGGTGGAATTCATAAAATCAGGATTGTGGTTGGTAGTTCTCTAGTGGTTCCTCTTGGTCCTTCCTCTGGAGCACAGCATTTTTTGGAGGTCTCTGCAGCTGCCTTGGCCCGGGGGCTCTGTGCCTTTCCTCAACGTGGCTGAGGCTGTTCATCAAACAATACTAGTCCTTGCTGCCTTCCTCCACCACCCGTGACTGTCCATCTGGGAGATTTTTCCATCTCCCGGGAATGTGGCTGTGATAAGCTTAAATATCTCTCTTCCATCCCCAAAGTACGAGCTGGCCACCAGCATGGATTTGCAATTTATATGTTAATTGTATCTGCCTCCAGGGAGTGTGCTGACCTCCAGAAGGGGAGGTTTAATTGAAAAATATGCAAAGGATGCTCCTGACTTTTCATCCAGAGAGGAACCTTCCCCGGGTCTGTGCAGACAGCTGAGAACAAGCAGCTTTCCCAGAGAGGCACTGAGCCTCACCTACACTGATGAACTGGGTCTCGCTAATTAGGCTTCAGCCTGTGCCACATAATAGGAGGAGAAGCCGTGGTAATCACGTTTGCTCCCAGCTGACAAAGAGAAGGTCCTTTAATCAGCGTCCTCTGGGCTTTGACCTCGTGCTAATGATCTGGCACCTGGTGGGATGCTGGAAAAGTTTGAAATTTTAAGAGGAACTCCAGCAAAGTAATCATTGAGGTCTCCACACCTCTGAAAATGTCACAAGAGGAGATTTGAAACAGCATCCGAGTAAATGGAGAAGATGGTGTGTGGTGCCGAGCCTTCCGAGAGCTCCAGATTTTCTGCATTAAGGGAAAAAGCAAAGTAGGATTTTTCCCAAGCGCCTCCTTGATCCCCAGAGATGGACTGAAACCGAGGGGTCCTGCCTGAAGCTGCCAAAGCTCTCAGGCAACAAAATGATTCCAAAGATGCCCCTAGTAGGGATGGAAACACCCACGGAAACATTCCCGTGCAGCTGGGCCCTGCATTCCTGCTGGGAAACCAGTGCTGTGATTTATTGTCAACCTCTGCCCCGTGCAGGGAAATGTCCTGCCGGCAGAGCCACCACCAGGCGGGTTGGGACAGAGCCTTTCCCACTGCAACCCCGGGGTGGGAAAACTGTGGAGAAGGGAAAAGAAGCAACTCGCCGAAGGTCATCCAGCAAACCCGGGGTGGGAGGAGGACCTGGCGTCCTGGCTGCTGGTACGTGCTTGTCCCCAAGCCCTAGGGATTTGACGGGAGGATGACAGGAATGAAAAGGGAGCTGGAAAAGCAATAAAGCCCTAATCCTCACAATCCTCACCTTCTTTCCCCGAAAGCCCATTGCTTCTGCAAGGGCCCTGCGGCATCGCAGCAGGATGCCTTGTACCTACCGACTGCATTGCAGAGTGCACACACGCAGGCAAATTAAACTGCTGTGGTGCTGGCATTTCTTCATCTTAAGCCTTTTGTTTATCTGCTTTATTTCCAGAAGTTTATTTGGGTTGAGGAGCGTCTCCCGCATTTGAGTAAAAGGGAAAAAAAATACCCAAAGAAACCAACAACCAACCACCAAACAAAAACCAAGAGCTAAGTATTCTCTGCTTTAGGTTTCTTTCCCATCCACAAGTAGGAAAAGCATCTCTGCACACTGGAGAATGGTTTTCCTGTGGGAAGGGGAACTGGTGCCCAGCATAACCCAGTCTGAAGCACAGCAGGAAAAACCCTCTCAGCAATTGCACAGGTGAAGAGCAGAGCCAAGTGCGTCCTCCATGGGAAGGAACACCCATCATCAGCACCGTCCCATTAGGCTGAGAAGCCACCAGGTATGAGACTGGGACAAAGTCCCACCGAGGAGTTAAGCCTTATAGGAGGGAAAGGGCTGAAAGGAGCCTTTTCTGACCCATTAATACATGGGAATTCTGCTCAGGGGAAGGTCTTTGCTGACAAACCCGGTGCAAAGAGGCTTAATCTTCAGTTTTCAGAAGGACAGGGAACTGCTGGAGATGGGACAGAAGTGGACTACAAAGATGAGGAGGGGCCTGGAGCATCTCTGTGATGAGGAAAGGCTGAGGGACTTGGGTGTGTTTAGTCTGGAGAAGAGAAGGCTGAGGGGGGATCTGATCAACCCCTAGAAATACTTGAAGGGGGGGTGTCAGGAGGATGGGGCCAGGCTTTTTCCAGTGGTGCCCAGGGACAGGACAAGAGGCACAAACTGGACCATGAGAAGTTCCATCTGAAGATGAGGGGGAACTGGTTGATTTTGAGGGTGGCAGAGCCCTGGCAGAGGCTGCCCAGAGAGGTGGTGGAGTCTCCTTCTCTGGAGACATTCCAACCCCTCCTGGACACGTTCCTATGGGACCTGCTGTGGGTGACCCTGCTCTGGCAGGGGATTGGACTGGATGGTCTCCAGAGGTTCCTTCCAACCCCAGAGCATTGTGGGATTCTGTGATTTCTGTCTGTCTGTGCCACCCAGGACACTGTGGTGAAGCCACCAGAGGGGAAAGACATCATCACTTTTGCTGCACATCCTGGTGCCTTCACCAAACAGACAGGGACTGGGCAATGCCCAGATTGCCCCAAATGCCTACAAACCTCCCCAAAAGCATTGGCAAACTTGCTGGGGTGGCAGATAGTGACTAAATCTGATGCCAGAGCAGGGATCAACTCATCAGGCAAACAACTCCTGGGCACACAGTGTTGTTCCCTAGCATCACTCACCATCCCGTTCCACCACCAAGAAAATCCTGCGCCGGAGCAGTATTTCAACATCTCCTGGCATTTCATTAAGGGTTATTAGCAGCTCCGTAATCACCACCGGAGCAGGGTTTCGTGTTCTGCTTAATGAAGTGTCAGTGCTTTCTGAAGGGAAGCTTCATGTTTTATGGTGGTTTAAGGCTGCGGTGGAAGCGTGCGGTCTGGAAGGGAGAACCAGAGGGTTTGGAAACCCAAGGGATCATCCAGGCATGGGGGTGCCCCAGAGGGACTGAGTCAAACGGCAGAGATGCAGATGTAATTTAACATGAAAAATTGGGGGGGGTGTGTGTGGGGGTGTGTGTGTGGGTGCTTTGCTCCATCTAGTGCCCATGGAGTGAGGCTTGAAGTAGACACGGGTGTGTGATATCTTCTGGAGCACTTTTGGGAAGACCTTGGGGAAGCCACCTTGTCCATGTCCCTCCGCTCTCCGTGGAGAACACCCCTGGCTTGTCCCAGCCTCTGGGAAGGAATGACCCCACTCCCAGCCTCACAGGCCAAAAATAAGCCCAGACATTGGCTCAGCTCTACATCCCCAGCATGGGGGATCAGCAGACACACAGGGCAAGCCCCAGTCCAGCACCCAACACATTTTGGGGGAACAGGAGCACCCCACAGCACCACCCATTTTCTGCAAGCAGCTTGCAGGGACAAAGCAGGCAGAGCTCTGCTCTCATCCTGGTCCTTGCACGGGCAGCCAGACTGGTTTATCTGGGCAGAGCCAAGCATCCTGGTGGGGGCAGGTCACTTGGGGACACTTGTGCCCTCCCTGTCCAGAAAGCGGTGGTGGCAAAGAAGGAAAGGGAAATGATCTGCCTGGTTGGGTCAGTGGCTGCAAGATGACTGTTTTGGTGGTAGAAATGGAGCAGCAGGGCAGGGAGAGGGGAAAAAACAGAGAGGAAAGGGACACAAAGACCAAGAAAACAGCAGCTCTGAGACGGCCAGTGACAACAGGGCACAAGGCACCACGTGACAGCAAAACTTTCTCCTTGCTCATCCCCCTCACAAGTCCCAGGAGGTGCAGAGATCGCTCAGGACAGGGCAGAGACTGTTGTTCCCCAAGCATGGTATAACACATCTCTACTGGGCACCGCTGAGTTGAGTTTTGGCAGAAAGTTATTAACTTGTCCCAGCTCTGTGTGGGAGCCAGAGGTCCTGTGAGACACCCCGGCCTGCTTTGGGCTGTGAAAATGGCAGTGCTGTCCTCTGAAATGCCCTCGAGAGGCCGAGAACAGGCACAAAACGGCCTCAAAATATAATAGCAGCCATCGTGTCCCTTCTGCCAGCCAACTCACTGTGCAGCAAGCTTCAGTGCCTGGGGGGGAAACAGCCAGGGCAGTTACCAGCTGATTGCAATCTCTTCCACTAGCAGAAAAACAGGGAGGGGATTAGGAACAGGCACAGAAATCACAAAGGTTTCTCCTCCCCAGCTACACCTCTGTGAAAGGCAGCAGAACACCAAAGATAAACCCTCCACAGGGGAGCCACCTCCCTTGTCACCTTCAGAGTGACACCAGTCCCTTCCTCGTGCTGGCAGAGGTCTCTGCAAAACCCCAACAGGATCCCCAGCAAAGGGTACATTTCTCTGAGCATCTCATCCTAGCTCCCTGGAGGTGACACCCACCTGTGACACTTGGAAGGGACAAAGGACAGATACTGAGGCTGGCCCCAGTCATTCACCTTGGTAGGAGGGGAGCTGGGACATGGCTGTGGTGGCCTGGCTGATCTGGCCCTCCATGATTGGGGGTCGTGGTGACAAGAAAGGGGGTTTATACCCCAGCCCTGCCCAAAGGCCCAAGAAGGGATGTGTGACCGTCACTGCCATGGTAGGAAAACGCAGAGGCACAATGGGAGCCCTCGCTCAGGAGCTCCAGCCCGAAAGGCAGGGGTGCGGGGCTAAAGCCTGGCCACTGCCACAAGGTCCTTACCCATGGACATGTCTGACTCGTAACGTTCCTGCATCACGCTGTGGGACTCATGGGGCTCCACTCCAGGTCCCCTGATGCCTGCGAGAGAAGGGATTGTGGCTCACACCAGTTCAACACGCTGGCGGAGCCCAGACCCACACCAGCCATGCTCTGCCCTGCCCCATGACAAGCCTGACCAACAGCGGGCCTCAGCCCACACCAGGCTCTATACTGGGCCCTCCTCCTACCCTGCCCCATGCTAGGCCCTGCACCACACCAGGCCCTATACTGGGCTCTCCTCCTACCCTGTCCCATGCCAGGTCCTGCCCCACACCAGGCCTCATACTAGCCCTGATCCTGCCCAGCCCCACATGGGTCCCTTCCCCACGCTGGGTCCCACTCCAGCCCGGCCCTCCCGTCCCGCTCTCTTCGCACAGAGCCCGGGCACTCCCTGGACCTCCCTGCCCGGAGACCTCCCCACCAAGGCGGGTCGGGTCTGGGCCTACCACCCCGGATCCTCCCGGACCACCCCCGCCCCCCCCCGAACCCGGTACTGCCGCGCCCCCTGGCGGCCGCCCGCGGAGCAGCGCAGTCCCCGAAGGGCTCCCCCGGGTCCTACCGCCCACCGGTGTGTCCTGCGCTGCACACGCGTGTGCCAGCGACCCCGCCAGCATGGTCACGAAGAGGCCCTCACACCCACCCCTGCGCACACACGCACAGGTTTCACGTGTGAACATGCACTCCCTGACACCCCTGTGCCTGCACACACGTCTGCTTTTGCACACTCTCGTTTGCACGCATGCTGCTCGTGCAAACGTGCAGGGCTCTGTGCCTGCGAATGCACGCACCTTACATGCACGCACATGCTTTCACATACAAGTGCCTTCACACACAGGTCTGCAAACACAACCACACCTTCATGCCTCCCTGCACGCACCCCAGAACACGCACGCCCAGGCCAAGTGCAAGGTCCTGCACGTGAGTCAGGGCAATCCCAAGCACAAATCCAGGGTGGGCAGAGAAAGGCTGGGGGGCAGCCTTGTGGAGAAAGACTTGGGGGTGGTGATGCAGGAGAAGCTCCACACACCCCAGCAACATGCACTGGCAGCCTAGAAACCCCCCTGCACCCCGTGTTGCATCCCCAGCAGCGTGGCCAGCAGGGCAAGGGGTGGGATTCCACCCCTCTGCTCCGCTCTGGGGAGAACCCCCTCAGTGCTGCCTCCAGCTCTGGGGCCACCAACATCAGAAGGACATGGAGCCGTTGGAGCGGGGCCAGAGGAGGCCACAGAGTTGCTGGGAGGGCTGGAGCNACACTTCCAACCCGACCCATTCAGTTGCTCTGATGGCAGCCCTGCCCATTCACCCCCGCACATACGCATGCGCCGCCCCGGGAGAGACGCCTCAAGGCCGGAGGGGGCGGAGCTTTTGAAGGCGGGGTTTGCGGGGAGGCGGGGAAACAGCGCGGGGCGGGGCGTCCGAGTGGGCGGGGCCAGTGGGCGCCGCGCGCTGCCTCAGTCTCCGGCCGCCGCCGCCGCTTCCGAGTAAACACCGCGGG
>VXBJ01006027.1:20600-82862 GCA_013400055.1 Nycticryphes semicollaris
CTGGTAAAAGTTAGGGCAGCCTTCCCTCCACCACAGCCAGCCATGGCTGGTGTGTGTGCCCCCCTCTGCCAGCAGCCCCGTTTAACCGGTGAGGCCCTGCTGGGACGAGAGCAGAGGAAGCCTGAGGCCACAGATCCAGCTCTGGCCCCGCAGCCATTTCCCCTTGCACCGAATGGCCTCGAAACCCGGCGATCACCGGCTGTGGTGAAGGTGGAGGAGACCCTGCAGCGTTGAGGGTGCATGTCTTCAGCCCGGGGAGATCACGAGGTGGTGGACAAGGCGAGCAGACGCTCGCTAATATTTGAGAAAAGTCTATCTACCCTCCAAAAGCAAGAGAAATCACTCATTTTCCAGCCTGGACATCTCTTACAAGAAGTATGTTCTGCCGCAGACTAAAGTTTTCACCTCCCACTTGCCTGTCGGTTCGCTCTTACGCATGGGCTGGTTATTTTGGTTATTAGGTTTCTGGTGTAAAACACCCGTTTCCTGGCCAGGCTGGAAATGGAGGAGCCCGGTTGTGCAACACGTTCTCAGTCGCTGCTGATCGCCTCCTCCGGAGCTGCCACTTTAATTTGCATGAATTAAAACTTGAGAAATAAATCAAGGCCAGGGAATTCCCAGCTTGTAAAGCCTCGTTAATACAAGATGAGGAAACAGCTGCCTTAAAAACACTGCAAAACCCGGTGCTGAAAACTGAGATGGCACAGCCAAGGCTGGTCTGAGGGTGAATCTGAAGGTAACTGGACTCGGAGGCGTTTCGGGCCGGGCAGACAGTGACCTTCCATGGGGCAGGTTGCAAAATCCAGCCAGGAAGCTGGAGCCTGATGGGAGCCTTTGGGAGCCGCTCACGGCTGTGGGTAAACAAGCTGACATATGCTTGTTTTTCCCTCCCACCACCACTCCGTTGCTGGCCCTAATGCTGTGATGGCAGCAGGTGTTGGGGGCACAGGGTGATGCACGCCTGAGTGTACGTCACCCTGGTGTCTGGCACTGGGAAGCCGGTGCAGGAGGTGGCTGGGCTTTGGTGGGGCTGGTTGAACCCTGGGGCTGGTGGCAAGCACTGTGGCTTGTGTCTGGCCAGGAGCTGCATCTGGCTAGCAGCTTGTTGGCAGGGCTGCCCGCTCCTGGGAGGGGAGAAGCGGGTGTGATCCGGAGGGTCTGTCCTTTGTTTCGCAATTCCCAGGCCGGGGAAAACAGCCTGTCCCCTCCCAGTGGCCATCCCTGTCATACTGAGAGGACTTCTTTGCTTCGTTATACCCAGGCTTAATGAAGAATTTCATTATTTGGGCACTCGGAGACACAACAGGCCTCATCCATGCCAGCAAGTGCTTAGGGGCTCTTTAATCACTGGATTATTAAACATATGCTCATCCTTTTGACATCCTTGCATGCCTGGCTGGTTATTTTCCTGGTGCCTCAAGCAGGGAATTCAAGAGGATGACTTCTTTGGGGAGTTCCTTTTTGGGACCCTTTTGGAGCAGCCGTTTGCTGGTGCCATGCCCAGAGCAGGAAGGAAAGAGGTTAGGTTTGTTTGGTTTTTTTTTCCAGGAGGTGGGGGATTATCAACTAAACTCCGTCAGGCTGTTTGGCAGCTTGTCTGGTGGCAGAGCCCCTGTCCTGGTCCCTGTCCCTGTACTGGTGACAGCATGGCTGCCAAGGCCGAGTCCCAGCCCTCAGCATCCACATTGTGCCAGCTGGTGTAAATTCAATGAGAGGGAGCCTTTCTTCTGTTTATTCAGGTGCTGGTTTCAGGCTTAGGAGAGGTTATTCCTGAGGTACCAGGCTGACCCTGTGGCGGGGAGCAGTCTTGGCTCCCTGTGGTGGGGATGGGACTGTGCAAAGCAGTGCTCTGCCCTCAGAGTTACTCCGTGCTGATGCACAACGGTGGCAAAAAGCAGCATTCATTCAGTGATAAAAGGTTTTTTGGCACTTGCTGGTGAGAAGGAGCCTGGTTTCTGTGGGACAGAGAGGGCTGCTGCAGCCCAAGCAGCTTCTAACCCTGACAGCTCAGTGATCTTGTCCCAGGGCAGGCAGCAACACGCAGGAAAGCAAAGAGACCTTATAGTGGCCCCACACCAGGACCTTATAACCCCTTCCAGTATCTTAAGGTCCCTAAAAGAAACCTGGAGAGGAACTTTCTACAAGGGCATGTAGTGACAGGATGAGGGGGAAGGGTTTGCCACTGAAAGAAGAGAGAAGGAGCTGAGATGTGGGGAAGAATTTCTTTGGTGTGAGGGGGGTGAGAGCCTGGCACAAGTTGCCCAGAGAAGCTGTGTCTGCCCCATCCCTGGAGGGGTTCAAGGCCAGGTTGGAAGGGGCTTGGAGCAACATGGGCTGGTGGGAGGTGTCCCTGCCCAGGGCAGGGGGTGGCACTGGGTGGGCTTTCAAGTCCCTTCCAACCCAAACCATTCTGTGATTCTATGAAGGTTGTGCTTCCTGGAGAAACCTGTGCAGGCAGCTGGGATGGAGGAGCTGGAGAAGTGCAGGTCGCTGGTACAGAGCCAGGTGGAAGATGGGTTGGCCCGGACATGTTGAAGAGGGTGTAGTGCAGCGTGAGAGAGATTCACCCGATCCTTTTGGGAGCAGAGGAAAATGGTTTTCCTGCTCATCAAGTGATTGGGGTTGGCTCAAAGCGGGCCTGGAGAGAATGGGCAGTGCTGGAGCTGCACGGAAAGCTGTGATGCTGTTTGGGCTGGGTGACCCCACCCTTCCCAAGGGAGATGGTTTCCAAGGCAGGTTTCATCATAGACTGAGCCTTGAGTTAATTTAAGTGATGATACAAAGCAGACGAACGCTGTCCTCTTCAAGCAAGAGGCAGGAGGGCAACAACAGAGACCACAGCCCCCTTTGTTTTCTCCTGTGGAAACACAACATTGGGGTTCTAGGTGGACAACATCTCCAGAACTTGTTCTTGAAAGCACTCCTTCTTCTACAGGGCCTTCTCAGGAGCTATGAGCTGTTTCCTGGGCGATTCAGCACCAGTGTTTTGTGACAGGCACCCCTCTCTTCTCTTCCCGTCTGCCTCCATGTTGTGTTAGCAGCTGCCGGGATTTCAGGCAGGAACCCAACACCTTTGTTCCTCGTTCCTGCTTGCCTTAAAGCCTGTGTTATGATTTGAATCCCTGCGACCTTTCCTTTCTCTGACCTGTACCCATCTGCAGCTTCAGATGTGTGGCAGCAGACAGGCAGGTTCATCTGGCCCCGGACAGACATCTCTGCTGGTGCTTAAAACGTTGCCAGCACGTGCCCTAAATCTGCTTCGTCTCTTTGCCCGTTGCTTTTCTCTCCTCCCTTTAATTTTCTACTTCCTCATCTACAGAAGCAGCCTGACTCCTGCAGGCCTCCTCCTCTGCCAAAATACTGCCAGTCTTCCAAGCGAGATGAGCCGTGTTGGGGCAGTTTAAGGCCTTGCTGGGAGCACGGTGCTGCCTGAGAGTTCGCAGCGTGCAAGGGCATCTCGATAAGACCACCAGCTCCGGGATGGGTATTTCCACCGGCACAAACCCAGGCTCTTCACGGCACCCACCCAAGAGGGGTTTGCTCACAGATAAGACTGAAAAAGAAGAGGGGGGGAAGCTCCCTTTTTGGGGTGTGCTTGGGGTGGTGCTCAGTTGGTCTCGATCCACGCAATGGCACAGGTTGAGGGGTGGCCTTAAGCAGCCGGAGCTCTCCATGGGGCCAGCCCAGCGCAGAGCTCGAATCCCGTTGGAACAGGCTTTGCTTTTGCATTTGGCCTAATGGGAAGCGCTGCCGTGCGAGGAGGGACTTGCAGGAAGAGCCGTCGTCATCGTTTGCCGCCACCTGGCATCTGTCCAGGGCTTTGCTCCCAAAGCCCCGGGGCGAGGATGATGCATGTGGGCTCTCGCTCCCTCTTAGCCTGTACAAAGTTGGATCGCGCCTTTCGGCACAGAGCAAAATGGGACGTGCGTCGGGAAGAGCCTTTTTCCCCTCCTTGGGAGCCGCAGGAAAAGAGCTGCGGTCTTGGAAGGAAGATGGGAGAGAGACTCTCAAGCTGTTTTCTGAACCCTGCTGCTTTTCTTCTTCAAGCTTCGCTCTTCGGCTTCGCTTCTTCTTGCAGATCCATCCTGTGATTTATTGTTCCCCATTTTTCTGCGTTCTGCTACCAGCCTCTGATTTCTGGCCTGCCCTTCCTCAAGAAGGGGGCCTTTGGCAGGCAAGGAGGCTCCTGTCATACCAATGAACATCCATCGGGAAGCCTTCCAGCCCTCCCCTTGGATCCAACTGAAGTTGACTCTCTACAGAGCTCCCCAAACGCCAGCGGCCTGTGCGTTGACCTGGGATGAACCACTAAACCCCAGCCAGCCCCGCTCGTTCCTTCGCTTTTGGCAGGGAACAGAAACAAGCTGTTTTCTGTCCCGTTTCCAAAAGGCCCCGCTCTCTCTCCACGGGGAAGGCTGGACGAGGTCCAGCTTGTTCCTCGCAGCCTGAGCTTGCGAGGTTTGCCCTTTGTCCGCCCCACTGGCAGGGACGGTGGGGCAGGGAGGGGAGGAGAAGCCAAGAACCCGGAGGAGAGGGGTGTTTTCAGCCAGGAAGGAGCTGGGGAAGGTCTCCATCCTTTGAGCCAGTCTAATAAAATTTCCCTACTCTTAAGCCCCCCTTGCATCCTGATAATTTCCAGGGCTTCCAAAGGGGGCTGGAGGCAGGTTTCACCCTGCGGGGGCTGTAACACTGTTTTGTGGCTCAGCTGGAGATTTAAGGCTGTGCTGGGCTTGTGTGAGTTGATGCCTAGAAGCCTCACAGTCTGCAGGGGGCTGAGGCTCCCCTGGACAGGGATGCAGGCGCTGGTTGAACACACGGCAGTGACTGGGCCTGCTTTGGCAAGAGGCTTCTCCGTTAGCAGTTTGCAAATCTTGAGAGTAAACTGAGGGGGCGAAAAAGACATCCGTGTGGAGGATGCCGCCTGTTGTTTTTTTTTTGTTTTTGGGGGTTTTTTTGCTCATCCAAGTGATCAAATACAGATCCCTGGTGGGCTGGAGCTCGCTTGCTCCCCTGGCAGCTTAGCTGTGGCTGATGGTTCTCAGATGTTTGTGGAGGGAGGTGATGTTAGAGTCGTAAGTGTGGCAGATCCGTTCATCCTTGTGCTGAATTTCTCCCTGCCAATGGAACTGCCTTCTTGCAATCGAGCGGCCTCTCGCCCTCCAAAGAGCAGATGGATACGTGGGAGACCTTCCACAAGGTGCTCTCGCTTACGTGGAGGAGTCAAAGACTCTCAGCCAACTGCAGCCAGCCTCCAAATCTCTCATTTCAGGGATGGATCAGAAACATGATGGTGGGGTGGCAGAAGGAGATAGGAGAGACCTTGGGGCATGGTGGTGAGGAGAGCTGCCCTGGCTGAAGGACGGGAGCTGGTCGTGGCCACGTCACCTCTTAATTCAAGCAAGCTGCTGTCAGCATTCCTCTGTCTACACACTTTGGGAAGGAGCTGTGTTGTGTGTTGTCACGTAGGGAACCTGCCTGACCCACAGACCAGTGGCCGTGGGCTTGAGCAACACCCAGGAGCAGGGGTTTCCTTGAAAGCTGTCCGTCTTCTCCCTGCTCCTGGTGGCTGTAGGGACCCGCAGGGGACTGTGTGCAGCCTCAGCACGATGTGACTTCTCCTGGGACATTCAGATTCCTGCTGAAGAGTTTCACAACCTCTTCTCGTGGCTTATCTGGTCTCCAGAAGCCCTTGTAGGTGAGTCAGCGCAGTTACGAGACCGCGGTCCTCTTGGAGCCACGCTGCACTGGCTAATGGTATTTCCCCACTGCCTGTGGGTTTCTTTTAAATTTGCAAAAGGTGTGGATCTCGGTGCTGCCTCTTCCCCCTAGCCCTGCCACGGAGAATTTCTTGATAAACCCAGAGAAAAGGTTCTTGCCTTGTGATTTTTGGCCGTAGAGGAGGTGCTGCTGGCCACGGCCGGCTCTTGGCGGTGCCGGCGCAGTCCCGCTTGTCGTGAGGGGAGTTGTGCTAATGATCAAAAGGAGAGAAACATCTGGGGACTGTTAGGAGGCAGAAACAGCTCCTGCCTTGGAGCACGGGCAGGTTCCTGAGTGCAGGCTCTGGGAGGAGAGAGAGCTCACCAAAGGATTTGGTTGGGGTTACCGGGCTCTGCCTGCGCCTCGTGTGTGTGGTTTTGAACTTCCATGTGCCGCACTAGTCCTGTGACCTGCTGCTGCTCCGCTTCCCGGCTGCAACACTGCCTCTCTGTGCAGCACTTGGGATGTTTTCAGCATCTCCCAATTCCAGAGTCACCCATGGCCTTGGGCTCTGGAGCAGGAGCAACCTGAGCTCTTGGGTTTGGCTTTTTTTTTTTGCGTTTACCAGCTTTTCAGGGAGGAGGTGGGTGTGTTTTGGCTCCAGCTGCCATCAACCCAACACCCCCTCACCCCCCAACCAGCTCTGAACCTTCCCCCGTGAAAGCTGTGGAGAACAAACAGGCTGCAGCGGTGGTCTCCTGCCCCCAGCCTGCCCCACGCTTGGGGCTCACACTGAAATTAATGGCCGTATGCAGATTACGAAGCCAGCTTCGTTAGCTGTCTTCTGCAACGGGGCTGTGTGCTGTGGCTCCGTGCTCAGAGCGGTGGGAGGGGAGCCGTGGGGGATGTCCTGGCATGTCCAGGAGCCTGCGGCAGGGGAGAAATGCTGCTCTGCTGGCTTGGTGGCTCTCCCAGCCTCGAGTCTTGGCAGTGGGGAGCTTGAGGATCAAAGGATCCTGGGCGGCTGTTGGCTCCGACCGCCGGTGAAGCAGGCTGGAGCGTGTAGGGGCTGCCAGTGGGTCACGGTGGGACGCTGTGACCCATCCTGGGGGGCTGCATGGGGTGCAGACCTGGTGGCATCTGTGAGCTTCTCTTGCCATGCTGCTCTGCTCCTGGGCATGGAGAGGGGCTGCGAGTGCTACCATGGGTCAGGATCTCTTTGCAGGTGTCTTTTTCTGGCTTCTAAATGATCTTTCTGGATCCTTGGGAAGGATGGGGGCTGACAGGGAGTGAACTCTTGCCTCCATCCCCTGTGCTGGGCAGGAGCTCGGCTTCCTTCCTGCCGGCCTCGTGACTGGTGCTGTTAGGAACTGTGATTGCTCCACTCCCCTCCCAGGCATTACATCTGCCAGCACCCGTGCTTTCCAGAGAAGAACCCATGGCACAACCCACCCCACAGCCCCCGACGTTCCCAGGGTGATGGCTTTGCAGGCAATGACCCTGGTGACACTCCAGGTCCAATGTCTCCTGCTGCTTGGTGGTGGCTTGGGGCCATTAATGGCTTCGGCTCCGTGCCGGCTGGCAGGCTGGGCTTCCTCTGTGGTCAGTGGCTTCTGTTCCTCCTGCTTCTGCTTTCCCAGCACTCTTCCCACAGCAAGGAAGGCTGCAGCTCCTGATGTCCTTCCTTCCTCCCTGCTCTGTCCCTTGTTGGCATCAGAGCAGGGTACAGCCTCGGGAATCTCTCCCGAGGAAGAAGCAAGAACGGTGGGTGGTATCTGCTGGTCATAGAATCATAGAATGTGTTGGGTTGGAAGGGACATCTACTCCAACACCCCTGCAGTGAGCAGGGACATCTTTAACTAGATCAGATTGCACAGAGCCTCATCAAGCCTGATCTTGGTTGTCTCCAGGGATGGAGCCTCCACCACATCTCTGGACAGCCTGGGCCAGGGACTCGCCACCCTCATTGTAATGAGCTGTTTCTTAATGTCTCATCTAAACCTACCCTTTCAATTTAAAACCCTTACCCCTCGTCCTATGGCTCCCCTCATTAGGAGTCCCTCCCCAGCTTTCCTGGAGCCCCTTGAGGGACTGGAAGGGGCTCTAAGGTCTCCCCAGAGCCTTCTCTTCTCCAGGCTGAACCCCCCGACTCTCTCAGCCTGTCCTCCCAGCAGAAGGGGCTCCAGCCCTCCCAGCATCTCCGCGGCCTCCTCTGGCTTCACTGCAACAGCTCCATGTCCTCATGCTGAGGGCTCCAGAGCTGGAGGCAGCACTCCAGGTGGTCCCAGGCAAAGGTTGGGCTCCCTCCCAGGACAGTGTTTCACACACACTCTTCCTTTCTCCTCTTCCTCACTAGCGCCCTGGGATGCCGCCCGGCGGCCGGATGCCTATGGCAGGGCTGCAGGTGGGACCACCAGGAGCACCCCCGTATGGAGCAGCCTCCCCGATGAGACCTGGCCTGCCTCAGGCGATGATGGACCCCTTCAGGAAGCGCCTGCTGACCCCGCAGGCACAGCCACCTCTGGCCACCCAGAGGAGAGGGTAAGTGGCCAGCACCCTCCTGCTCCAGGAGGGACACCTACGGCAGGCTCTAGCAGGGGGAGTTGACCCACTGGGTCCCAGTTGAAACCCGCAGCTCCCTGCCCCACTGCAGAGGGGCGAGCTGCCTGCAGCGGTGTGGGAGCCAGCAAGGGCTGGCCTGCAGCCTCCCCCCGCAGTGAGAAACCTGCCAGAGCTCGGGGCTGGGATGTTTTGTGAGGATGAGGGGGGCAGAGATCGCTCTCTGCTCCATGCTCACAGTTTCCCTCTGCTCTGACCTCCACACCTGTAACCCAAAAGGCTCACTGCACGTGGTTGTGTTCATCACAAGCCCCTGTGCTGGCTCCTTGGGGGTCTTTCCCCTTCTCAAAGGGGTTGGTGCTGGATCTGGCAGGCACAGACATGGGTGGAAAAGCAGGGAGATGGGGGTGGCAGGTTGCGGAGACGCTTCCCAGAGCTGCCATCTCGGCTGGACTGTTCCTTGGTGCTGGTCTCAATGAGCTGCAGGGCTCTGCCAGCAGCTCTTCGCTTGCTCAGTGTGTATTTTCCACCAGGGCTTCTTGATTACTGCAGCCTGTTTCTCAGGGCAGTGTCCCTCGGTCTTAAAGGATACTAGGATCCAATTCCCTGCCCTGGATATGTGGCAGGGCCAGTTGGCTCCGTGATCCCCTCCGTAGGGAGTCGCAATGACCCTGCACCCCTTGGGTGCTCCACAGGAGGCTGGGGATTAAGGACGAGGGGCAGCTCGTCACCCAGCGAGGATGAGGACGTCAGCAGCCGGATAAAGCCGTGGCTCCGTGCCTGGGGGCTGGCTGCGTGGGATCAGCCGTGGTGGAGCATCCTTGCTCTCCGCTGGCTGCAGATCAAGGGATCAGAAACCAGCTGCTAATGGGGTGGCCAAACCCCACAGGGAAGGAAGCATTTAACGTGGTGAGAGCTCAAAGAAGTGCTGTGATAACTTTCCCTCCCCCCTACCCCAGCTTAGCCCCCCATCCACGCTGCCCTCCCAACCTGTCCTGCTGTGCCAGCCACCGTGGGGCAGCCAGCATACCTTGGATACCTCGTGATGGCAGCATGAGCACCCGTGTTTGCTGCTTCGTGTGCCACCAAAGGAAAAGGATGTCCCTTGGCCTGCTGGGCTCTGCCCCATCTCTCCCACGCGCAGCAGAACAGGAGGAGAGCGATTCCCTGTGCATCCAGGCATTGAGCACGATTTTAGTTGGGGCATCGGGGTGGGCTCAGGCTGGGTGCAGGATGGAAGGAGAGCTCAGGGCCCTGTGGTCTGACAGGGTTCTACCAGCTTGGAGGGAGCTAAAATGGCTCTGAGGGAGGCTCCAGCCCTTCCGTGGTTCTAGAATCCACTCCCCAATAGTCCCCATGACTATTTCAGCCCCACCATGGCCAGGTTGATTTGTTTTAAGCTGGTTTTAAGCGAGTTCCTGAAACTGGGCTTTGTTTTTTTAGCACTGGGAGAATGTAATGGCTGTTTTCAGAGGGGAAACGGGTGTCCTGCGGGACGGGGAGCACACCTGCAGCCACAGCTCTGCCTTGTACTGCCTTCTGCCCTGCAGCACTTTCAGACACCAGCAGCAGCGACACAAACTGAACCCAGGGCCTGGATTTCCTTCCCTGGCGATGGGCAATCACCACCTTCCCTCCACCCACCCCTCCAGAGTCACCTTGACTTGCCCTCAGGGATATATTCTCTTGCCCATTCGCTTTCTGGCACCGAGCCAAGGTCCTGTGCTCTCGGAGCTCTTACAGACCTTCTTTGTTCTTGTGCGAGTTCAAAGTCCCTGTCACCTGGAGCAGCCCCGAAGGGGGGACCTGCTCCCCCCCCCAGACCTGTTCGCTGCAGCGGGAGCCTCGATGTGCAGCTGGGACTAAGCCACCTGTGTGGCATACAGCTGGCACTGCCACTTGTGCCTCCTCTCCCTGGAGCCTGGCCCCGTTTGTGGCCCAGATGGGGCCAAAAGAGCCACCGAGCTCCTGTCACACAGAGCTTGGTGTTGTCCCCTGAGACCCACTGATGCCCCAGTCATGGGCCTCCCACCGGGCAGGTAGCAAAATGTCCTGCAAGAACTGCAGTGTAATATTTTTTTATTTATTTACTGTTTCTCTGCTTTTGTTTTTTCAGGGTGAAGAGGAGGAAGATGGCTGACAAGGTCCTGCCGCAGAGGGTGAGTGCCTCCTTGGTGTACTGGGAAGGAGCCGAGCTGCTGGAGGGAGGTGGTGAATCCCTGCTGCCTTCCCAGGGGAGGTCCCCATGAGGAGAAGGATCTCACTGAACTGCCTCCTGCCCACCTGGCACTTCTCCTCAGTCCCAAAACCACCCTGGAAGATTTCTGTATCTTCCTCTGGGGTGGCAGGAGAGGTTTGGGGTGCACACAGATTGGACAAATGGGACTTTGGACAAGCAAGGAGCCAGTGGTGCCTTGGGGTGGGGATCCTCAGCCTCTCCTGGGGATCCCTTTTAACGATCCATCACCCTGCTGTGACACCAGGCGGGCTGCTGGGCGTGGTGACAGGCTCCAAACGGAGCTCTGCAGTGCAGCTCTGTGCTTTGAGGAGAGTTTTGTGAGGTTGTAGCCTTCATTTAAAATGAGAAATCAGTGCTGTCGTCGTGCACTTGTCACTTGGTGACCCCTTGGCATGTCAGCCCAGCGCTGGGAGCATTGCTAGGGCTGGTGTGGCAGTGACAGCTCCTTCCCAGCATGGAAGAGACTGGTCACTTCTGTCTGGCAGATCCGGGAACTGGTCCCAGAATCCCAGGCCTACATGGACCTCCTCGCTTTTGAGCGCAAACTGGACCAAACCATTGCTCGGAAGAGGATGGAGATACAGGAGGCCATCAAGAAACCGCTGACGGTGCGTGGCAGCCCCAGCTGGGTGGGGTGGGGGTGCATGAGGTTGGGGGCTGCCATGGGTGCTGCCAGCCACCCTCTCGCTCCGAGCATCCCGCTCTCTGTTCTCCTGCCCCACAGCAAAAGCGGAAGCTGAGGATTTACATCTCCAACACTTTCACCCCAGCCAAAGAAGAAGGGGAGGGCGGTGAGCGCGTGGCCTCCTGGGAGCTGCGTGTGGAAGGCAAACTGCTGGAAGATGTAAGGATGAGCTGGTGGCAGGAGGAACACGGGGCAGAGAGCTTGGCTGGGGTGGGATACAGCCTTCTGGGTGCTGGAGGTGGTGTTTGGGTGTCAGGCCAAACCTCTCCTGCTCTGTTTTGCAGCCGAGCAAGCAGAAGAGGAAGTTCTCCTCCTTTTTCAAGAGCCTCGTCATTGAGCTGGACAAAGAGCTGTATGGGCCAGACAACCATCTGGTGGAGGTGAGACAGGAGGGTTATAACTTGTTTGGAGAAAGAGGGGAAAAGCGTATTTTCTGGTTTGACTCACACCAGGACCATCTGAACCACCATGTGCCTTTGTATCACCGGTGTCTACGGCTTTGCGAGATGCTTCAGTAACTTGGGAGGCAGGTTGTCCCCATGAGGCTAAAATCACTGGTGAACTGGGACAGCAACTGAACAGCCACCCATACGCTTCAGAGCGAAAAATAATTCACAGAATCCCAGAATGCTGTGAGGTTGGAAGGGACCTCTGGAGATCATCCAGTCCAACCCCCTGCCACAGCAGGGTCACCCACACCAGGTCCCACAGGAACGTGTCCAGGAGGGGTTGGAATGTCTCCAGAGAAGGAGACTCCACCACCTCTCTGGGCAGCCTCTGCCAGGGCTCTGCCACCCTCAAAGGCAACAAGTTCCTCCTCAACCCTCAAAGGCAACAAGTTCCTCCTCATCTTCAGATGGAACTTCTCATGGTCCAGTTTGTGCCCATTCCCTCTTGTCCTGTCCCTGGGCACCACTGGAAAAAGCCTGGCCCCATCCTCCTGACACCCACCCTTCAAGTATTTCTAGGGGTTGATCAGATCCCCCCTCAGCCTTCTCTTCTCCAGACTAAACACACCCAAGTTCCTCAGCCTTTCCTCATCAGGGAGATGCTCCAGGCCCCTCCTCATCTTTGTGCTCCTCTGCTGTCCCCTCTCCAGCAGTTCCCTGTCCTTCTGGAACTGGGGAGCCCAGAACTGGTCCCAGTGCTCCAGATGGGGCCTCCCCAGGGCAGAATTTGAAACGGGCACAAACCTGAGAGGGAGAGGAAAAGGAAAAACAGCTTTTCCAGGCACAGCAAGTAAAGGAGGTGGGGAGCACGCTGCTTTCCCAAAGGATGCTTCCAGGACAACGTACAGTCTCCTGCAGGGTTACTTCCTACCAATTTATAATAAGGTGCTACTGCCCTTTGCCATGTGGCACTCAGCTCCCAGCCCAGTGCCTGTGCCGCTCCCAGGGGGGCTGAAAAAAGGTGCTTTTGGGTGCCAGGACCTCCCAGCCCCGCTCCAACCCATTAAAACCCTCACCCACCTCTGGGCTGGGAGCTCTTTGAGCTGTGTCTGTTGGTCCGGGTGTGCTCTTGGCTGAACCCCTCTGGGGTCACACACCCAGGGGTGGGATCTGGGCTCTCCTCCTCTGCCAGACCCCAGCCCCAGCACCAGCGCTCTCTGATCCTGCCTGCGGATGCAAAGCCTGTTATAACGCGGGTGGCTTGTCACAGTGCTGGAGTTGACTGGTGTCCCCATGGTCTCTCGTAGTGGCACCGGCTGCCCACCACCCAGGAGACCGATGGCTTCCAAGTGAAGCGCCCCGGCGATGTCAATGTGAAGTGCACTCTGCTGCTCATGCTGGATCACCAGGTGGGGACCCCCGAGGTGCTGTGGGCGCTGGCTGGGCCCTGCTCCCCTTCCTCCAGCACAGCTTGTTGTTGGAGGAAGGGGGTTCAGTGGGGGCAAACGGGCCTGGGCTGGGGCAGAGCCTTAATATGAAGCCAGTGTGGGGTTGGAAAGGAGCACGGATTGCTCCTTGCAGCCTGTGGTGACACAGGAGGGGTGACACCAGGGACGTGGGGCAGGATGCTCACAGGAGGGGCCCTTCCAAGTGCCAGACACCCCTCCACACTTTTATCCTGCCTTTCCCCGCAGCCCCCACAGTACAAACTGGACCCTCGCCTGGCTCGTCTGCTCGGGGTGCACACACAGACCCGTGCCAGCATCATGCAGGCGCTCTGGCTCTACATCAAGCACAACAAGCTGCAGGACAGTCACGAGAAGGAGTACATCAACTGCAACCGCTACTTCCGCCAGGTCAGCCCTCGCCCCATGGCACCACCGCGCTCCGCTGGGAGGAGACCACCCTTCCCACCACCTGAAAATCCAGAAAAAACATCTTTTCTGGCTCAAAACACTCTCCAGACTCTCCAGTCTCCATTTAAGCCCCTTCCCCAGGCTCTAGCTTGCATCCATCAGTTTGCTGTGCCCAAACCAGAGCTGGGCGAGTCCCCTCATGTCCCCTCCTCCTGCCTGACCCTGCCCATGGACAGCAAACGCTCTGCTTTACCCCCCCCAGATCTTTAACTGCATCCGCATGCGCTTCTCTGAGATCCCCATGAAGCTGGCGGGGCTCCTGCAGCACCCAGATCCCATCATCATCAACCACACCATCAGGTAGGGGGTGGAGGGGGTGCTGGGCAGTGGTCCCCAGGGCTTAGGGGGGAGTGGGGGCTTTAGGGGTGGAGGTTTATCCCCAGTGGAGTGCAGAAGGGGAGGGCAGAGCCTGCAGGGACTACGAGGTCTCCAAGCCAAAGCAAGAGCGAGCATAAATTCACTTGGGAGGGGAAGAATCAGCCAAATAAATTCGGGGGCTTCTCAAGGGGTGCTTGGGGGAGTCAACCCAGCCCTGTATCGGGGTGGGGGCTGGTAGGAAACCCCCTACTAACACCCCATTTCCTCCCAGCGTGGACCCCAATGACCAGAAGAAGACGGCCTGCTACGACATCGATGTGGAGGTGGATGATCCCCTGAAAGCTCAGATGAGCAACTTCCTGGCTTCCACCACCAACCAGCAGGAGATCGCCTCCCTGGATGCCAAGGTGAGGGTGGTGGCACTTCAAGGCTGCACCTGCAGACCTGGGGGGACACAGCTGTCTCTCACTCCCTGTCATCTCCCTAGATCCATGAGACCATCGAATCCATCAACCAGCTGAAGACGCAGCGGGATTTTATGCTGAGCTTCAGCAACAACCCGCAGGATTTCATCCAGGAATGGATCAAATCCCAAAGGAGGGATCTCAAGGTGAATCACAGGATGGGTTCGGGTTGGGAGAGACCTTAAAGCCCATCCAGTGCCATCCTGGGCAGGGACACCTCCCACCACACCAGGTTGCTCCAACCTCTGTCCAACCTGGCCTTGAACCCCTCCAGGGATGGGTCAGCCACAGCTTCTCTGGGCATCCTGGGCTGGGAGCATGGAGGAGGGGGTCCAGCCCCTGACACTCACCCCATGTCCCCCCATCCCCCTCATTCTTTGTTCAGATCATAACGGACGTGATTGGGAACCCTGAGGAGGAGCGACGGGCTGAGTTCTACCAGCAGCCCTGGGCGCAGGAGGCTGTGGGCAGACACATCTTTGCCAAGGTGGGCTCCGTGCCGTGCTGGTGGGATGCCACAGCAGGTCGGGGGGGTGGTGGTGGTGGTCCTCCATGGGGCAGCCCCTCTCCCTGACCATCCCCCTGCATCTCCTCCAGGTCCAGCAGCGCCGGCAGGAACTGGAACAAGTGCTCGGGATCCGCCTGACCTAAAGGGGGGGTTGGCGGGGGGCTCAGGGAGCTCCTTCTCCTCTCCTGCTGCCTGAGCCTGACGGTACTTCTTACTGGAATCAAACACAGCANATGCTGAGCTTCAGCAACAACCCGCAGGATTTCATCCAGGAATGGATCAAATCCCAAAGGAGGGATCTCAAGGTGAATCACAGGATGGGTTTGGGTTGGGAGAGACCTTAAAGCCCATCCAGTGCCATCCTGGGCAGGGACACCTCCCACCACACCAGGTTGCTCCAACCTCTGTCCAACCTGGCCTTGAACCCCTCCAGGGATGGGTCAGCCACAGCTTCTCTGGGCATCCTGGGCTGGGAGCATGGAGGAGGGGGTCCAGCCCCTGACACTCACCCCATGTCCCCCATCCCCCTCATTCTTTGTTCAGATCATAACGGACGTGATTGGGAACCCTGAGGAGGAGCGACGGGCTGAGTTCTACCAGCAGCCCTGGGCGCAGGAGGCTGTGGGCAGACACATCTTTGCCAAGGTGGGCTCCGTGCCGTGCTGGTGGGATGCCACAGCAGGTCGGGGGGATGGTGGTGGTGGTCCTCCAAGGGGCAGCCCCTCTCCCTGACCATCCCCCTGCATCTCCTCCAGGTCCAGCAGCGCCGGCAGGAACTGGAACAAGTGCTCGGGATCCGCCTGACCTAAAGGGGGGGTTGGCGGGGGGCTCAGGGAGCTCCTTCTCCTCTCCTGCTGCCTGAGCCTGACGGTACTTCTTACTGGAATCAAACACAGCACTTGCACAAACCCTACGTGCCTGGAGGGATTCGGAGCCACTAGCCCCCACCACCCCACCTCACCCTGGGGCTCCCCTCAGCTGGGAACCTCTAACCAGAGTGCAGAGCACTGCGGAGGGTCCCCCCCGGTTACCCACCACCCTCCCTACCCCACCAAAAGAAACAAAAAATACCAAAACAAAGTCCTGCTGCAGCCTTTCTGCTGCATTAACGCCTCCTGCTTTTTGCCTCGTGCCGTTTGCCCCTCTTTTTTGGGTTTTTTTTTTTTTCCCCCCNNNCTCTTATCTGCACTCGTTGCCTCAATCTATGCAGTGGTTCGTGGTGTTCTCAGAGGGCTGCCTTGGGCCAAGCTCTTCTTTTTTATATGTAACCAAGGTGGGGGTTTTTTTTTTAGTATTAAGTTTTTGACAATCAATTGATTCCTCCATCCCCCCCCTCCCCAGCTGTTTTACGTAATTAACAACTCATCTGGGGAAAAGCAGGGTGGGGGAGGGTAAACTCTGTCCCTGGGGAGCTTGCGGGGGCTCAGTGCAGAAAACTGGAGATACTGGAGTGGGAGAGGGGGGGGCAAGGGGACCACAGCGCTGGGCTGAGGGGATGGTGCCACCACCCACTGGACCCACTGAAGTGCCTTAACCTCGCTGCACCCCTCCTGCCCTGGGCAGTCGCAGGCAGAGGGGATGGGGAGGGAGGGGGGCGGCGTTTACATATTCCCAGGGTGGACGGCTCAGGGGTGCCTGCTCTGCCTCTTGTGTAACCATTTTTTTGTCTATTTTGGATATTTTCTAATAAAATCAGTTAGCAGCAGGTTCTGTGTGTGTGTGTGTGGTTCTGGCATCGTGTAGCCAATCCCCCCCCACTTCCTTTTTTCCCCTAAATCGGCACAGACGTGGCCATAGCAGCACTTTATTAGAGACAATGCAGCCCCAGCCTCACCGTTACTTCCACAGCTTCTTGATGGACATGTTCTTCTCACTGTCCTTCTGCATCACCTGGGCAGGGAGGAGGAGACAGTTGGTTCTCAGCCTGCAGCCCCTATTTGGGTGCTAATTACCCCTAAAAAACTAACCCGAACACCAAGCTTCACGCCTGCACAGGGAAGGCCCCGCAGCCTCCACCCAGGAAGAGTCTCCTCCAACCTCTCCTATGTCACTCAATGTGGGGACAACCTCCTTCAGGCTGCTGTTTGTCCCCAGAGCTGGCAGATGGTGCCCAGGATGGTTTGTGTCCCCCCACAGGACAGGGGGGAACCCACCAGCAGCCCCCCAGCTTCATCTCCCCCCTGGCACTTACCTTGGCAACAGCCATTTCGAAGTCTTCCTGCGTGACGTGCACCCGCCTCTCCCTCAACGCGTACATGCCAGCTTCTGTGCACACCCCCTGCAAGGGACAGGGATGTCACACGTCGCTCCCCCCTCTGCCAACCCCCGCTGTCACCGCAGTGGTCCCCATCTCACCTTCACTTCTGCACCCGAGGCCCCTGGCATCAGCTCCGCTATTTTCCGCAGGTTGATGCCCCGTGTCAGGTTCATTTTCCGGGAGTGGATCTTCAGGATGTCCAAGCGGGCCTGGAGAAGAGTGAGGATTAGAACTCCTGGAGAGGACCTGGGGACAACGTGCCCCCACAGAGAGGATCAGGACATGGGGACCGAGGGAGAGCTGGGACCTGCCGTGGGGCACCCTGCGTACCTCCTCGTTGGGAGGGGGGAACTCAATCTTCCTGTCGATTCGGCCGGGGCGCAGCAGAGCCGAGTCCAGGATGTCGATGCGGTTTGTGGCCATGATCACCTGCATGAGGAAAACATCTGTCACCACTGCAGGCACCCCACCGCCACCAGGACACTGTCCCCAGCGCCAGGCAGGAACGTCACCTCTCCTACCTTGATATTCTTGGTGGCCTCAAAGCCGTCGAGCTGGTTGAGGAGCTCCAGCATCGTGCGCTGCACCTCGCTGTCCCCACCAGAGCCCCCCTCCAGGCGGGAGGAGCCGATGGAGTCGATCTCATCCATGAAGATGATGGAGGGAGCATGTTCCCGGGCCATCACAAATAGCTCCCGCACCATGCGGGCACCTGCAGGGAGCAGGGAAGGCTGAGCCCGGGCACAGCTCGGCACTGCCATCTGCTCCAGAAGCCGCTCAAGAGACCAGCCCTGAAGCCACCCAGCACCGTGAGAGCCCTCCCTGGGGCTCCAGCACAAGCACCCACCTCCCCGGGGCCATTTTACCTTCACCGATGAACTTCTGCACCAACTCGGAGCCTGAGACGCGGATGAAGGTGCAGTCGGTGTGATGGGCCACAGCCCTGGCCAGCAAGGTCTTGCCTGTGCCAGGGGGTCCGTAGAGCAACACACCCTGCAACGGCCACGGAGAGACCTCAGCACCCCTTGTCCCTGCTCGCAGGGGCAGCCACACCCCAGCAGGAGACACAGGGACACCCTCAAGAGGTGACAGAGGCAGCACCACAGTTGCACCGCAGCACCCCCAAATGCTGACCCCCACCCCAGACCCACAGCAGCAGCACTTGCCTTGGGCTGGGCGATCCCCAGCGCCTCAAAAAGCTCAGGGTGCTTGACTGGCAGCTCAATCACTTCCTTGATCTCCTTTATCTGCTTGTCCAAGCCCCCAATCATCTCGTAAGTGGAATCCGGAACTTTCTCCACCATCATGAGGGACACCAGAGGGTCCACTTTGTTGGGCAGGATCTTGTGCAGGGTGTAGCTGTCGTTGCGCAGGGCCACGCGGCAGTTGGGGGTCACCTGCAGCGAGAAGAACTCAGCATCCCTGCAGCAGGTGAGGGGACAGGCAGCACCAAGGATGGCCAGAGGGAGCGGTCACATCCCCAGGACACTCACGTCGTTAATGTCGATGTTCTTATCCACGTCCACCACAAACTTTCCCTCCGGGTGTACCTGGAAGGCAGAAGTTGCCACCATCAGAGTTATTTCTCTGAGCAGTCCCCTGTTGTGTGCCCAGTATTGACACTGGCTGCTTGGAGTGGGAAGAAAGAGCCAAAGCGCTCAACTACCCCCAACCGCAGCCCCTCCTGCTCCCCAGGAAGCCCTAAGCCAAGGTGCCTCCCACCAGGCTGGAGAAGGTTTGGGCCTGCGAGAGCTGCTGCAAGGTGCTCCTTTGGAGAAAGAGCTCTCACCTCACATCTTTTAGTTGTTCCATCCCCTCAGAACTCATGCTCACACTTGCTCCCACCCCCATGGGGTCAAAGGGAAGATTCTCCAATCCTGCTCTGCCCGAGCCCTGGTCACCCTCAGGACAGCTCAGCCTCCTACCTTAACAAGCACTTTCTTCTTGTCCATGGCTCTCACCACTTCTCCCACATAGGAGCCCTGCTCCTGCAGCAGCTGCAGCTCCTCCCGCAGCAGGCGCACTGCAGAGAGAGGGACGTCAGCCACAGGCACCCCTGCCTGCCCTCACCCACAACAGAGGGGCACCACTTGCCACAGCGGCTGGCAACTGTGCCAGGAACCACCAGCTCGGCAGGAAGAACCAGCCCAAAACCCCCAGGCAAGGAAGATGAGAGGAGCTGAGCCATACCTTTAGCGTTCAACTCATTTCTCTGTGCTTGCAGGCGCCTCAAGTTCTGGCTCTTCTCATTCACGATGAGCTGTTGGGAGAAGAACTTTACTGAATCCTCAGTGTCCTGTGGAGTGCTCACATCAACTGTGACGGTGCCCAGGCTCAGTGGCCTTTGTCTTGGAACAGGGAGCTAGAGGGAGATAGTCCTTCCCAGCAGGAAATGGCCAGCCAAGCCCTACTGCCAAGGACTGGGAACACCTCACACACACAGCAGCGCTGTCAGCTCACAGGAGTGACACTCATCTCATACATCCACCACCACCACCCAAGGACTGGGTCCTGCTTGTAGATCCCACCCCAGGGCAGTTTCCTCCTCGCACCCCAGAACACAAAAGGCTGTAGATGCTCTTCAAGGCACATGCCCAGGGACACAGCCACACAGCCCCAGGTGGAGTCACAGCAATGACATGCTGGGGAAGGCTGCTATGCATCTCCTGCACAGCCATGACTGGCTCACCTGCAGCTCTTCGATCTTAGACAGGTAGTACTGCCGGAGCCCTGTGCCTCCTTTCCCATCATCCATCTCCATCTGTGAGAGAGAAGAGCTCAGCAACACCGGCCTTAGCCCCAGCAGCCACCCATTACACCTGGAGCCTTGAAAAACATCTCTATCCTTAATCAGTCCCTCCGCTAACCCTTGTGGACCCCATTTCACTCTCCGACCTTCCCGGGTCGGGTCCTGCGTCCCCACTTCCCCTCCCACTCACCTTTTGCCTCCCCACGCCAGTGCCTAACAAGAGCCAGCAAGGCCCCGGTCCCACTGTCCTTCTCCTCCCTCCCCTCTCCCAGAGCCTAATACCACACGACCTGTCTCAGTGCCCAGTCGGCTTCTACCCTCTCAGGGAGGACCCGCCGAGTCACGGTGCCCGCCAGGCCCCGACCAGATCCGGGCCCAGCAGAGACCCGCAGCAGCGCGGCGCGACCCGAGCACCTCTTGGCCAGCAGCCGCACCCCGCTTCCGCTCCGGCCCAGCCCGTACCTGCTCGGGCCCGTCCACCGCCATCTTCTCCGCCGGCATCGGGACCCCGGCGCCGCTCCTGCCGGCACTAAAGATGGTCGCCGCTCTCCTTCCGCTGCCCTCCCCTCCGCACGCTGGGCGTGATGGCATCACTTCCGCTCCACAACAAGAGCTGAGCGCCCTGCGCAGGAAGGAGCGCATGCGCAGAGCGATGCCCGTTGAGGAGGGGGAAATTACGCATGCGCAGAAGCAGTTTCTCCGGGTGGCGGCTGTGCCGCCGTCTTGGTACGGTCAGAGGTGATTTCTCCGTATCACGGAGCGCTAGAGGGGCCAGGACAGGCTGCAGACCCGCCTCCAGTGGGGAATCAGTATCGTTTCCTCTCCTTCTGCCAGCGGCAGCACACCTGGCAGCAGGGGCGGAGACTCGCCACTCCCAAGATGGCAGCGAGCGGAAGCGGAAGTCTCGTTACTCGCGCTAGGCACGCCGGGAAGGCGGCGCGGGCACGCGGTGGTGTCGGGAGCACGGTAGGTATCGTGATTGTGCCTGTGTCGGGGGCAGTGGTGGCAGTTGAGGCCTGGGCAGGGGGGACTAAGGTGTTAGGGCTGAGGGGACCGCGGGACAGGGGCCTGCGGGGCCGCATGGCGGGGGTGCGGGTAGGCCTTGAGGGGCCGGGGTCGGCCGGAGCAGCGGGGAAGCACTGAGGGACGCTGGAGTTTGTCCGGGCGGGTTGTGGGGGGACATCGGGTCCATTCCTCCCCTCCTACCCCAGCTCACACTGACTGTTTTTCTCCCCGTAGGGCTGTGCCGGCGGCTGATAGCAGCACCTGATCCTGCGGAGGGCTCCTCTCACCACCACCATGGGCAAGAAAAGCAAATTGGGAAAGAGTCGGAGGGACAAGTTCTACCACCTGGCCAAGGAGACAGGTGAGGGGCCTGGCCGTTCACTGCAGGGCAGGGGATCTTTGGGCCCAGGAACCCATAACCCCAGTGATCCGTAACCCACAGTTCTATCTCCGCAGGCTTTCGCTCCCGCTCCTCCTTCAAGCTTCTCCAGCTCAATAGGAAGTTCCAGTTCCTGCAGAAGGCCCGGGCACTGCTGGACCTGTGTGCGGCCCCTGGCGGGTGGTGAGTGGTATCAGGCAGGGACCCAAGTCACAGCCCAGTGCCACCAGCTGCCCTGGGACTTCATTGTGAAATGGCTTTTGTGGTTTCTGTTTTGGTGGTTCATCTCAGCCTCTGCCCTTGAGGCCAAAGCTGATCCCAAGCCCCTAGCAGCACAGTTCAAGGCTAGGGGCTCTGCTGCTATGCTGCTGTAGTTTTGTTCCTCTCTGTTTTTTTCTAGGCTGCAGGTGGCTTCCAAATTCATGCCGGTTTCCAGCTTGATCATTGGTGAGTGATGGGACCTGGCAAGAACAGAATGGGGGCAGGGACCTCCACTGGAGTCCCTGGATGTGGCCAAAGAAAGCAGATCCTGGAATGGGGATCCTGGTGGAGGAAGAGGGTGGGTGGGAAGCCACATTGAATGGGCTGGTCCCCAGTTTTTTGAGGGGTTGCGTTGCTTATATCTCTTCCTTACACCAGGTGTGGACTTGGTTCCCATCAAGCCGATTCCCAACGTGGTGACGCTGCAGGAGGACATAACCACTGAGAAGTGCCGCCAGGTACGAACCTGTCTCCCCTGCTCCAGACATGACACACGGGTCTGGTAGGACCTTGGCAGGGGTCTGAGCCAAGCTGATGTGGATGGGCCTGCTGCTTGCTGGTTTTTGCAGCAGGATTAGTCAGAGTAACATCTTCCTTCTTCCTTCAGGCCCTGCGCAAGGAGCTGCAGACGTGGAAGGTGGACGTTGTACTGAACGATGGAGCACCCAATGTGGGAGCCAGCTGGGTGCATGATGCCTATTCCCAAGGTGGGGCTGGTGTATGGCCTGGCCCGGTCTGGGGGTGGCACAAGGACAGACGCATCTCAGACTCCAGCAGGGCAGGGTGGTGATGGTGTGCACTGTGGTTTGGGGAATGGGGTGGTGGGCACAATGACAACTGCTGACTATTCTTTTTCCCCCTCCCTCCTCCAGCCAATCTGACCCTCATGGCTCTGAAACTGGCCTGCGAGTTCCTCTGCAAAGGTGGCTGGTTCATCACCAAGGTTTTCCGTTCCCGGGACTATCAGCCTCTTCTCTGGATCTTCCAGCAGTTCTTCAGCAAGGTCCAGGCCACCAAGCCCCAAGCCTCCCGCAATGAGTCCGCTGAGATCTTTGTGGTGTGCCAGGGTGAGCAGATGAGGCAACCTGCAGCCACTGGTATAGAACTGGAAAAAACCTGTTTATAGCTGTGATTCCTCCACCCCAGGTTATCAGGCTCCAGACAAAATCGACAGCAAGTTTTTTGACCCAAAATACGCCTTCAAGGAGGTGGAGGTTCAGGCAAAGTCTGTTACTGAGCTTGTCAGCAAAAAGAAGCCAAAGGTATGAGCTTGCTTTGCTGGGCAGGCAGGCCAAATGGACACTAAAGGGGCTGGGAATTGGAGTCAAGGAGATAATAAGCGAAGTTGCTCAGGAAAACTAAAGGTGTGGGGATGTCGAGTGGTGCAGGAGGCCATTCTGGGGAGGTTCACAGCCTTAGAAGGCTATGCAGCAGTGAAGAAATGGTGATACAAGTTATGAGGCTGAGGATGGATCAGTAAAACTCTCCCTGTAGTGGTTGACCACTAGGTTTGTGTCTCTGTGAGGTGTCCTTAAGACACAGGACTGTCAACACTGTGTCAAGTGGCCTTAGCTGGGCATGGAGGTGATAAAATTCTCTATCACCTGTGCAAGTCTGAGGTGGGACTGGGTGATGCCCTGGAGCTGGTGGGTTGGGGCCAGTAGCTTGTCCTCATCCCAAAGTCGTGTGGGCATGTTTAGGTGAACACTGCAGCAGGACATGAGTTACGTGACATCGTCTGTCCCTTAGGGATGGTTGAAGCTGCGTTTGTGCCCTGCTACAGCTCATGCAGCTCCATCCTCTTGTAGGCAGAAGGCTACGCAGATGGTGACACCACCCTCTACCACCGCTTCACCCTCATGGAGTTCCTCAAGGCTCCCAACCCCGTGGACTTCCTCTCCAAGGCCAACGAGGTGAGTACCTGGAGTGAAGGGGACCTTGGTGGCCCCTGAGATGTCCCCAGGAGCACAGAGCGATGAAAAAAGGGAGCTGGGTGCTGCAGCCCCGTTCCTGTTCTTGCTGGTGGGAAGCAGGGCAGGAGCCTACCAGGAGTTCAGCCAGTCATTTATTTTTTGTATTTTATAAGTTAATCATTCTCACCAAAGAAAGGGATTTATTATACATACTTAATTAACCTTTCCTCTACCCAGATCACGCTGGAGGACAGTGAGCTGGAGAACCACAGTTCCACCACAGAAGAGCTACGTCAGTGCTGCAAGGACATCCGCGTGCTGGGACGCAAAGAGCTCAGGTACTAGGTGGGACTGGGACAGGGTGTTATGCTGGGCCTGTGGGTGTCTCTAATGGTTTGCGGTCCCACACAGAGCCCTGCTCAACTGGAGGACAAAGTTGCGGCGTTTCTTGGCCAAAAAGCTGAAAGAGCAGGCAAAGGAGCTGGATATCAAGTAAGAAAACTGGGGGGTGTCAACGTGGTGGGATGGGCCTCCACTGGCAGAGATGGTTTGAGCTCCTTCCTTTTGGCAGCCTGAGCTCCGGTGAAGAGGAGGAAGGTAAAGAGGAGGAGAAGAAGGAGAAGAAGACGTTGCCAAGCACTGCACCTGATGAGGAGGCGAAAGAAGAGGAGGAGGAGGTAGAGATGGCATTGGCAGAGATGAAAGCCAAGGAGCTGGCAGAGTTAAAGAGGTAAAAAGATCTCTCCATCCCTGGAGGAGTTCAAGGCCAGGTTGGAGGGGGCTTGGAGGGACTTGGTCTGGTGGGAGGTGTCCCTGCCCAGGGCAGGGAGTGGCACTGGATGGGCCTTAAAATCCTTTCCAACCCAAAACATTCTATGATTCTTTCTCACATGAGGAGAGGTGGGAGAGCAAAGGGGGGCTCCAGCCAAGGGGACGGAACGGAGGGTGACTGTTTCAGAGCCTTTCCCTCTGTTGACAGTGGGTGAGGGTTGTAGGTCTGGGGTCCTTGGGGTTGTCTGCTCCTCCAAGCAGGAGAAGCGGCTGTTGCAGGCTGGTGTGGGCCCGCTTTGTGCCAGGGCTGGTGACCCTTCACAGGAGGATGACAGTGTTGCTCAGGGAGATGTGGCACTAATGTGGCAGTGGATGAGCCACTGGGGTGTTTGTGTGGGGAGGGACCAATGTGGCAGTGGAGGAGCCACAGTGATGTGTGTGGGGAGGGAGACAGCGTGGCCTCATCCCTTTGCCTCATTCTCCAGAAAGAAGAAGAAGATTCTGAAGGAACAGCGGAAGCAGCGTGAGCGTGTAGAGCTGAAGATGGACCTCCCTGGTGTCTCTATCGCCGATGATGGTGACACCAGCATGTTCTCCCTCCGGACTATCCAAAGGACCCCGGTGTGTGGGGCAGAGGGAAGCCAGACTCCCAGAGCCTGGGCATGGGAACAGTGGTGGGCACGTGTCTGATGGACTGTAGCTTGTGACTTGTCTCACTTGTGTTGCAGCTGCTTAACGAGGTGACCCGGGGAGACATGGCATCAGCAGATGCTCTCCTGGAGGTAGGACCTGGAGACGATGACATTTATATCTCGGATAATGAGGAAGAGGACGATGTGTCCCTGGCTAGCGATCTGGACCCAGAGGAACTGGTTGAGATAGAGGCCCGTCAGCGCCGGCTAGAGCGGGAAAGGCGAGAGCAGGGTGCAAAGAGGTGAGAGCCAGGAGATGCCTCCCTGGGTTTGGGGCTTCCCTTGGAGAAGCTCCGGAGTCCCACAGTGTGCACACCCCATCCTGCTGGGGAGACTGATCCTCCTGCTGTTTGTCACAGGGCAAAGTTTAAGCAGAAGGAAGAGGAGGAGGAAGGGGAGGAAGAGGAGAATCCCCTGCTGGTGCCCCTGGAGGAGAAGTCGGTGGTGGCGGAACGGCAGACCAGCCTGTGGTTCGGGAAAGTGAGTCCCACTGGGCCAGAAATGACAGAGTGGCTTTGTCCCCAGCAGCTGCCTGGGTCTGCCCTGTGTCCCCTGACCCACTGCTTCTTGTCCCCAGGATGCATTTGCTGGCATCGAGGATGATGCGGACGAGGACCTGGAGCTGGGGCAGTCTCAGATGTTGGCTGAGAGACAGCGGCAGTCTCAGAGAGGTCAGTGGAGGGCTGCGTCGCTGTGGGGGGACACAAAGAGACAGGCCCACAGCCCTGAATCTGAGGCACTGAATCAAACCATGGTGGGGATGCTGCTCTGAGGAGGACTGGAGATCTCCAGAGGTTACTTCTGGCCTGGATCATTTAATGAGCTGGTATTAATGTGGCGTTAATGAGCTGAATTTCCAGAGGAATGATCTGCAGCGGGATCTGCCTCAACCCTTTCTCACCTGGTGGTTCTTGTTCCCAGATAAAGCAACAAGGAAAGGGCAGAAGAAGGAGGAACCCCCAGAGAAAGCTCCAGCTGAGGCCCCTCCTGCCGCTGATGCAGGACCTGACACAGGAAAAGCACAGGATGAGGAGAGCAGCGATGATGACACCAGCAGCGACGAGGAGAGGTGAGGGCTGAGAGTGGGGCAATCTGAAATCTCCACAGTCCTGGAGAGCTGGGAGGTGAGGACCCCAGCTCTGATCCATCTCTCTACAGGCCCCTGACACCGGTGGGGAGGAAGCGGGGCCGTGTCGAGCCATGTGGCTTTGAGGTGGTGCCCATTGAGGACCCAGGTGAGCAGAGGGTGCTGTCTACACCCCCATGTCCTCGGTGATACCATGCAACTCCCTCTTCAGGATCGGAAGGCTGGGTCAGACCGTGTTTATCTGGGCTGGCAGGGCTGCTTGCTGCTCCCTGCCTCTCGGGCTGCTTGGAAATAGGCCACATTTTAATTATGTCCATGTACTGCAGTGAAAAAAGCCCGTGTCCTGGATGCAGAGGGCCTGGCCCTTGGCTCTGTCATCGCCACTTCCAAAAAGGCCAGACGGGACCTGATTGATGATTCCTTCAACAGGTACATGCAGCCACGGTAGCTGGAGGGGAAACAGCGTTCGGTCTCCCAACGGGAGACAGGCCATGGGGGTGGTGTGGGGACCCTGTGTCCCCTTCACAGCTCACCTGTGTCCCCCTCCCCAGGTATTCTTTCAACGAGGATGAGGGAGAGCTGCCGGAGTGGTTCACGGAGGAGGAGAAGCAGCACCGGCGCAAGCAGATCCCCGTGGACCGGCAGACGGTCGAGGCGTATCGGCAGCGCTGGCGGGAAATCAACGCCCGCCCCATCAAGAAGGTGGCAGAGGCCAAGGCCCGCAAGAAGAGGCGGGTGAGTGGGGCTGTGGTCCTGCACGGCAGCTCTGTTCCCCCTCCCAGGTCTCCATCCCTCCTCCCATCCCCCCTTGTCCTTCACCCACGCCGTCCCCACAGATGTTGAAGAAGATGGAGCAGATGAAGAAGAAAGCAGAGGCCGTGGTGAGCACGGTGGACATCTCGGAGAGGGAGAAGGTGGCCCAGCTGCGGCGGTGAGTTGCCAAGCTGAGATCCAGGTCCTTCATGTCACACTGGGCTGGTTCCTGATGCCTTGTCCCTGCGGCCACAGCGCGGGGATGGCTCCTGCACATAACCCAGCGGGGCTGGCAGAGGCCAGGCTGAATTCGGGTGCAGGCTGAGGGGTGGCTGAGGGAGCCCCAGGGGTGTGGTGAGACCCACTATTGGTCTTTGGATGTGTCATAAAGACTAACTGGTCTCACTTTTTGTCATTCTCCTGCAGCATCTACAAAAAGGCTGGGCTGGCCAAGGAGAAGCGGCAGGTCACCTACTTGGTGGCTAAGAAAGGTGTAGGACCCCGGGTACGACGTCCTCCTGGTGTCAAGGGCCAGTTCAAGGTTGTTGACAGCCGCCTGAAGAAGGACGTGAGGGCTCAGAAGCGCAGCGAACAGAAGAAAAAACGCCATAAGTGATGTGGGACCAGCTCTGTCCTCGGCGAGGGACTTAGGGCACAGGGCAGGGCTGGCTCCTGTCTTCCCACCGCAGCCTTGGGAGCAGCCAGCTCATCCTGCCTCTTGTCCATCATGGGGACAAGACTGTGACAGCCACGCGTGCCTTGATCTGACATTGCCTCCTGTCCTCTGGTGGTGCAGGAAGGGTTTATTTGGCATCAGCGCTGGAGCATCAACCCGCTTCCTGTGGCCACATCTTCAGGACTGTCACCATTGCCAGCTCTGCTGGGAGACTCTTGCTCTGTGGAGGTGTCACGATCATGAGCATCCCTGCCAGCCCTCACTGTCCCCAGTGCGGTTGTGGCTCATGGTGACAACTCCCTGGGCCGTGTTTGTCACCAAGGCCGCAGTGTGGTGGGTGCTGAGCCCCAAGGCAGGTGGGTGTTGGTCTGCACAGAGCAGCTCCTCAATTTCAGCGGAATTAAACCCAGGCCTGAGGCTGCACCAGGACATGTCCTGCGCCGTGACAAGGTGAGGGGCCTGAGCTGGAACCTGCCATGTCCCTTTGCATGCTCTAGAAAGAGGGGCAAAGGGTGGAGGGGGTCTGTGTACCTCTGCCGACGCCTCCAGGGAGCCCACCTGCCTCAGCCCACCTCATTTTATCCTTGGCAGAGGACCTGAGGAGTGGCTGGGCTGCCCTGCAGCCTCTGGGTTGACATCCACCTCCTGTCCCCACCAGCCACGCTGTCCCCATCACCCCCTCCAGCCTTACCCCCCTCCTGGTGTGGGACCTGGGAAGCACAAGAAAGACCAAGAAAAAAATCCATCCTTGAGAAAATGTGTTTATTTATATCCAAGGCAGGGGGAATGTGGTTTCTCCAACAAGTGCCTGAATCTGTTTTGGGGGTGTCCCCAGGTCCCTCTTTGTGACAGTAGCACCATTAAGGGAGGAGGCTGGGGCAGCACCGTGGCTCCCAGGGACAGCAATAGGGGGTGAGTGGTGGTGGAGACCTGCTGGGGAGGGGACAGTTGGTCTGGGAGGAGGTCTTGGTCCCGTTCAAGTGCCCTGGGGAGTGGAGAGGCCAGACCTGGTGCCCCAGGGGGATATGAACAGTGATGTCTCTGTAAAGCCACCACTTGGCTGCTCAACCAAAGTGGCAAGGGCTTGTAGAGCAGCAAGATGGCAGGCATGGCTCTGTCATCCTGGTGGGATGAGACTACAGGGAGAAGTAGCTGAGCCCAGAGAAGCTGTGCTGTGCTGTGAGCACCTCAGGGCTACCTTCTGTCCCCTGGGGAGGGTCAGAGTAGAGACCACAGGCCATCCCAGTCCTCGGTGGCTGAGGGGTTTGGGGTGAGTGGAGGGGACCGGCTGCCAGGCTTCAGGCTGTGTTAGTTTTCCTGCTCCTCGCTGTCAGCTTGTTCAGAATGAAATACAGGCAAGCTGTGAGAGGAGACCCCCAAGAGGAAAGACGCCACTGCCCCCCCAGCCACCCTGGGCTGGCCCTGTCACGCCAGCTGAGCCCCAGCCCTGGGAGCTCGGTGTCTCACCCCCTGTGTGACCCCAAACCCAGGGAGGGAAGCTCTGCAGGGGCCACAGGAGACAGGCCAGATCTCATGGGGGGGGTGGTCTCAGCCCCCATGGAGTGGCACAGCTCCTCTGCACCCCACAACCTGGGTGCTTGGGTCCTCCCCAACCTCTAGCCCCACATGCTCTGGCCAGCAAGTCTCCATCGGTCAATCCTGGCTGGGCTTCTCCATCCCCACTCACTGCCCCCCTTCCCCTGGGCCCAGGGGCTCAGCACACCCCAAAGGTGGACCCTTTGGGGTCGGTGGGTCCCCATCAGGGTCCTGCTGGTGGGGTGACTCCTCTGTCCCTACCTGAACTGCAGGTTATGCTGTAGGCAGCATCCGTGCGGTCACCTGCAAGGGGAAGGACGGTGACCCATGGCCTCAGGGTGAGCTGCTTCCACTAACGAGCAGAAGCTCATCAGAGTGAGCTGACCTCTCAGCCAGACCCTTCCCTGAGCCACTGGAATGGCAATGGGGCCAGCCACCCCATGGCCATGTCCCTGTCAGGGCTCACCTGTCTCGTAGTAGTCGTACAGCGTGACGGTGGCCGGCTGGAGATTCCTCACTGGGAAGTCCTGTGTGGCGGTGAAGACGAAGGTCGCCTTCTTCTTGGGCAGCTGTGGAGACAGCACAAGGATAACGTGCAATCCCTTCACCATGGGGAAGAACCTCCATGTCCCCAGCATGCAGGGTCCCACTCCTGTCCCCGTGCCACATCTCACCTGGTCCAGATAAATTGTCACCTGGTCAGGCTGCACCTCCACCTTCTTCACCAGTGTCTGCAGCTTCAGCTGGAGGGACATGGGTCAGGATGGGCAACACCTGCTCAGTGGGTGCCCCAAGTGGGGGCCAGCACCCTGGGGTGGGTGCCCTGATGGGGCAGTGGGGGCTTCTCACCACTGCCAAGGACTTCTTGTCTGGAATGTAGCCGGATGGCAGCTTGGCCTCGATGACAACCATGTTGGTGGTGGGACGTTTCCCGGTGTACCTGCAAGGGAAGAGCCCCAGGGGTGGGGTTGGGGTCTGCTCTGGTTGCTCCTGCCCACCCCACCTGTAAATCCATGGGGTAGCTCCGTCCCCTACCGTGCCCGGAGAATGAGTTGGAAGCGGGTGCTGGTGTTCCCCTTGCACTCCCTGGGCTCTGTCTCCACGTGGAGGTTGAAAGTCCCCTTGCTTGGAGGGGGTGGCACGTTATAGCGCAGGGTCACCTGGGGTGACACAGCGGGAGTTAGGGCCACCGAGAGGGCACCGCAGGGGGTCAGGGACCTCGGGCTGGACCCACCTGCACCAGGGCACAACTTTGCCCGTGGGCTCGTAGCCTGTAGGTGCCCGGCAGCTCCTGCAGAGCCGCCCGCTGCAGCACCAGCCGGTTGCCGTTGTGCAGCAAGAAGTCCTGGGCCGTGCCCGCTGGGGATGTCACCGTCACTGTGTAATCCCCGTTGCCGCTGTATGTCAGGGTGGCGTACTTGGCCAGGGCTTGCAGGGCCACCACGGTGTCCTGGCCGTGGAGAAAGCACCGAGCCGGGGTCACCCTTAATTACAGGGGCTATAGAGGATGGGTGATGCTTGGAGGGGACACCCCCCACATGCACCATGTCCCCTGGTGCCAGTACCTGCGTGGAGGCAAAGCCCCCATAGGGGTTTTGCTGCTTGGTGAGCCAGCGGACGATTTTGGAAGCGGTCCCCAGGTCATCAGAGGACACTTGGGGCTGGGAGAGGTAGGCCAGGAGGACGTAGGCGGTCATCTCCACCTCTGCTGGTGCGGCATCCGCCCAGGAGGTCTGCGAGGAGGGTGGAACCTTCCCCTTCCTCCCCCAGGAGAGCTGCCCATCTGGGAGAGAAGGGGATGGGTGCTCAGCCCCCCGCTCCAGAGGTCCTAGGGTGTCACAGGGTGACCCGAGCAGAGGGTGGCACTGCCCAGAGGTGTCCCTGCCCACTCTGGGTGGTACCTGCGCTGATGCTGTGTTGGGCCAGGCTCTGCAGCTGGGCTTGCTGCTGCTCCCTGCGCCCCGCCAGCCCAAAGACATAGGCGAGCAGCGCCTGTGTGTAGAGATCATCTGTGGCTGAAGCCTCCAGGCACTGCAGGGCTGAGCTCACCATCTCGTCCTGCCAGGGGGAGCAGAGTCAGGAACCATCTCACGGGTGTGGGCATCCCACAGAGACCCCCAGCTCTTGCCCAGTGAGACCAGTCGCGCCCAGGTCAGTCTGGGAAGTGGCCTGGAACATCTGGACTCCATGCCCCACCAGCCGTTCTGGAAAAGATTGGGGTTGTCCTCACCGTTGGGGACAGCCCCAGCTCCAGTATCGCAGCCGTGACATAAGCCGACAGCGAGAGCTCATCCGAGACACCACCCTGCAATGGGGGCAGTGGGAGATCATAGAATTACAGACTGATAGAATGGTTGGGATGTGAGAGAACTTAAAACCCACCCAGTCACACCCCCTGCCCTGGGCAGGGACACCTCCCACTACACCAGGTTGCTCCAAGCCCCCTCCAACCTGGCCTTGAACCCCTCCAGGGATGGGGCAGCCACAGCTTCTCTGGGCAACCTGGGCTTGGGTCTCACCACCCCCACACCAAACAAGTTCTTCCCCACATCTCAGCTCCATCTCCCCCCTTTCAGTGTTCCACCCTTCCCCCTCATCCTATGGCTCCCCTCTGTGATCAAGAGTCCCTCCCCAGCTTTCCTGGAGCCCCTTGAGGGACTGGCAGGGGATCTAAGCTCTCCCTGGAGCCTTGTCTTCTCCAAGCTGAACCCTCCCCAGCTCCCTCAGCCTGTCCTTATAGGAGAGGTTCTCCAGTCCTGATCATCTTCATGGCTCCAGCTGTGCCACCAGCATAGGGACTCCCCCACTGGTTTGACCACACACTGAGGCCAGCCTGGCTCTGGCCACGTGTCCCCACGTCCTGTCCCACCCCTCACCTGCAGGGCGTTATTGAAGAGCTTCCCCACACTGCGGAAACAGCCCTTCTTCTGCTGCTGCTTCTGCAGCCAGTGCAGCGCGTCCGTGATGTGCCGCTCCTCGATGGCCACGTAGGCTCGGGCTTGCCCGAAGGACTTGAGGACGAAAGCCGTCAACCTGTGAGCCAGAGGGGGGTGTTGGAGAGATGGGAAACCCAAATCTGGGCCACGCTTGGTGGCTGGAGGAGCCTTGGGATTGCTGGTCCCTGGAGGGATGCTGCTGCTCAACCTGCCCCAGCCCCATCTGGTCCCTCACCAGGTATTGCCGCTGGAATCGCTCTTTCCGAAGGCGCTGTAAGAGCCGTCATCGTGTTTGTAGAGCAGCTCTCGCTGGTACCCTGTGGGGAGGAGACGAGGCTGAGTCATTTTTAACATCCCTGGAGGATCCTAGAGGCTGCCCAGACCCACCCTAGGGAGGCAGGACATGGGGTGGTGGTGTCCCTCAGCAGCGAGACAGGATGTGACAGGGAGGCAGGGGGACACTCACCACTCTGCAGGAAGCCCTGTGCCTTGGCACGGATGTCAGGGCGCAGCTGCTTGCTCTTTTCCAGGTACTGCTGGATGTAGATGTTGGGGGCAAAGAGGACCATGTTCTGCTCCCCACAGCCATAGGGCATGGCCAAGAGGGAGTCCAAGTTCTGCAGAGCATTGCCCATGATGTCACCTGTCCCAGGGGGATACAAGAAGCACCATCATGGGCTGTGTCCCCCATATCCTCTCCCATCTCAGCTCTGGGTGATCCCACCTCCTGCTGAGCCCAGGCCATGGAGCTCTGCACCCTCCCTGCCCCAGGTGGTTGCCTGGCCCTTACCCATCACGGTGACATGGGCTCGCTGGGAGCCCTCCATGATGTTTGCAGGAACCTCCAGGGAGATTTCTTCAGTGGCTGTGGGGTTGGAGGGCAACGGCAGTGGGCATGACCAGCTCCTCATGGTCTGGCCCCATGACACTCTTGCCCACCCCTTTCCTGCTCTGACACTCTGTGGGTTCAAGGCTGGATTGGGCTATCTCAGCCAGGAGCTCCTAGGGACCCTGGTCCTTGGCTCCTCTGGCCTTGTCGCCCTTGTGACCAGTGGCCAAGCGGCCCTGCCCCACATCCCCACAGCACTGCCAGACACCCCTGGCCAGTCCTACCTTCCTGACAGAGCAGGGAGTTGTGTGCCTTCTCCACCAGGATTCCCCCGGGCTGTGGGGAAGCAGTAACAGAGTGGGTCAGGAAAAGGGACCAGCCATGTCTCCATGTCCCCCAGGATCATGCCTGCAGCCTGGGCTGGGGGCTGAGTGCTGTCCCACTCCTGGTCCCCTCGTTGCACCCCAAGGGCTGCTCGGACCCTGTTCCCAGATCCACCCCACTTTCCTCCTCCATAACCTGGCTGACCTGCACCAGCAAGGGCTTTATCACGGTGTCCACACGACCTTGGGCTGGCACCACGGGCATCTCGTTGCCACAGAGCTCCTTAGAGCTCAGGGCCTCAGTGCTGACGGTGATGTTCACCTCCCCTGCAGATACAAGAGAGGTACTCAGTCCCCACACAACCCTCCCCAGCCCACACTGCCACCCCACTGGCTTGTGTCAAGGCCTGGGCCTTTGTGTGGCACAGGCTGGATTGGGGTGGGGGTCACCAGGTTGAGGAGCAGCACTGGGAGGCAATGGGGAGGGTGCAAGTTGAGCAGAGGAGAGCTGCTTCCCAGGTGGTACTCCATTTTTTCATGTCTTCCTTGCCCAACCCATCCTCTGAGGGGGTCCCCAAGCAGCTGGGAAGGGGGTCTTATGGTGACCCTGGTGCTCTGTACCCAGGCTGGTAGCTTCCACGCCCCATCGGAAGGTCCTGGCTTCATCTGCGCAGATGCAACCACCATATACCTCGTCCGTACTCGCTGACACCTCGAGCTTGTCTGACTCCGCCAGCGTCACCTGAACCTGCCAGACCATCACCACGGCTCCATCAGTCCCCACCAGACCCCAGCCCCACAGCCCCCTCCACAGCCCCCATCACCCACAGGCACTGTCGCAGGTAGTTGAAGACGGTGGCCACGAGGGTGAANAGCCCCACTCACCCACAGGCACTGTCGCAGGTAGTTGAAGACGGTGGCCACGAGGGTGAAGGCTTCATGGCGGACCACGGAGTAGGGCAGAGCCAGCTCCACGAAGAAGGGTTTGAAGGCTGTGAGGGTGGTGGCAGGGGCCAGCCCCAAGCCTAACGGGGATGTGCAGAACATCCCAGCTTCCCACTCGGTGATGGCATCAGGCACCGTCACCATGATATCTGTGGAGCCTCCCTCTCTGTGGGATGGAGAACACCTTGAGACCCATCCCACCACCTTCACCCACAGCTGGCATCATCTGCAGCTCGGCTGGCTCTCTCCACGTTGGAGAAGCCCTCCTGAGGTCCCCAAACTCCCTCCATCCAGGAGGGGAGGTAGGGAGAGGACCAGCCCTATGGCGGCCATCTTCACTCACCCCACAGGGACCAGGTCCCACAGCCACGTCTCTGGGAAATATGTCCGGGGTGCTGGTGGCTCTTCTGGGAAAGCGGCAATTGGGATACTACTGTCCAACACCCTTGTGGCAACATTATCTGTCCGCGAATAATAAATGTGGGAACCAAGACCAACTAGAAAAGACAAAGCAGAAATTAGGGTCCACAGGTCTTTACATCTCAGCTGGGCCTTGTCCGCAGGCAGCCTGAAGGCAGACAAAATCCTTTTCAATACTCTTAGAATCGTAGAATCACAGAATGGTTAGAGTTGGAAGGGACCTTCAAGATCATAGTGTTCCAACCCCCCTGCCCTGGGCAGGGACACCTCCCACCGCACCAGGTTGCTCCAAGCCCCCTCCAACCTGGCCTTGAACCCCTCCAGGGATGGGGCAGCCACAGCTTCTCTGGGCAACCTGGGCCAGGCTCTCACCACCCTCACACCAAAGGAGTTCTTTCTGGTATCTCATCTCCATCTCCCCACTTCTAATTTAAAGCCGTTACCCCTTGTCCTGTCACTCCACTCCCTGACAAAGAGTCCCTCCCCAGCTCTCCTGGAGCTCCCTTCAGATCCTAGAAGGCTGTTCTAAGGTCTCCCTGGAGCCTTCTCTTCTCCAGGCTGAACAACCCCAGCTCTCTCAGCCTGTCTCCATAGGGGAGGTTCTATCTTCAATCCCTTTGATTGAAGGGGGATTGAGGATCTGTTCCCAAGCATATTTTCAGGGCAGCTCCCAGTCCCCCCGAGGACACAGGAGCCAGGACTGGGCACCAGCTCTTTGGTCTTTTCTCCCAAGAGGGTTCAGTGGAGCGAGCCAGCTGAGGGCTGTGCTGACCTCCGTGGCTTTCGGGATGGGCTAACCCAGGCACGCCAAACGTCCTTGTCCTTTTGCAAACTTCGCTGGTGTTGGCATTGGTGAAAAGTTTCAGTGCTGCATTCTGTGAAAAAGAAAAGAGTTGAGAGGTTGTCCATCTCTGAAATGCAGCGGGAAGGGTATCCCCCTCCCAGCTGTAAGTAGTCATGGGGGCTGCAGAATAAGACAAGTGGAGAAGGACTGGAGCCGGGGGTTTGTGGGAAGGACCTTTGCCACCAGTGTGGCTTTCAGTGGATGCTGCTGTGCATTCCCAGCACCCTGGGCAAGCACCAGCCCGCTCCTGGATGAAGAGGAGGCAGGAGGCACAGGCAGGTGGGACCTTTTACCTGAAATAACTTGTAGGTCTCCATCTTGGAATAGCTCCAAGAAGGGCCAGGGAAGGACTGCCAATCTCCAGTGTAAATTAGGCTTCTCTGTGTCCGTAGAACTGGGATAGCGGGAAGGGGATAACCCCAGAAAAATCCCGAACAAGGTGGTGCCTCTTGAATTCCAAAGTGGTTGAATCTGGGGAGTACATTGTAGACCTGGGAATAGACGCAAGTGCTAAGAACAGAATCAGGCAGGCACCTACCCCCTGCCCAGGAGTACGACTGCCCAGGAGCCACCATGGCACCCAGTCCCTCTAGGGCAGGTCCAAGCCAACATCATTGCCCAGCTGGTCTCTGGGGCTTCAGAGGGAGCCCTGGGTAGTGCCACCACTCACCGCCTCTGTGTTGAGCTCAGCCTCGGGCTTCAAGAGCAGCACACTGCGGTCCACAGCACGGATGGCACACAGGGACCCCGGGGCAGCCTTCAGCTCCAGCCACAGCGCCGAGCCGGGCAGAGCCCTGTCCTTCGAAAAAGCCATCTTCACCTGGGGAGAGACAGGGGCATCAGGGAGGAAGGGCAGGAAGGGGAGCCACCTCCCATGGAGGAGGAGGACCAAGGCACAGACATGGAGGTCTCTTCTAGACAATCATAAAATCAGGCTTGAGGGTTTGGGGATCCGACTGGGACGCTGCGATACAGCGTGAGCAAATGGACACCAGGGCAATGCAGCTGTGGACAAGCCATGGAGTGGCTTCCCCCAACTCTGTCAGCCTCCGCTCACCTTGTTGGGGAAGCACTTGGCCACGTTGAGGTTAATGCTGTCAGCTACCATCTCGCCATTGGGCAGTACCGCGTAGCCCACCACCTTGGCCGTAGGTGCCAGCTCAAAGCCAATGGGCAGCTCCAGGGAGAAGGAGTCTCTCCGCTCTGGGCAAGGAGGAGAGATGAGAACCAGGCATGGAGAGCAGAGCCCTGCACAGCCCATCCACGCATCGGGACCTACCAACCACTGCAGCCAGCTCTTTCCTGAGGACGGCAGCAATAGTCCCCTTGGCCAAGACCTACAGAGGAGGAGATGGGAACAATAAAACCAATGCTGAGCAGAGAACTGAAATGCCCTGATGGAGGATGGACCCAAGGGCAAGAGCATTGATATGGCTTTTGATTTTGCCCAGTCTCCAGTCCTCCCCACATTTCATTTTGGAATGAAGGTCCAACAGTATCAGCAGACATCTCTACTACCAAGCATAGGTCTCTCAGTCTAGCCAGGTCAGATTGCTCATTGTCAGAATCACAGAATGGTCTGGATTGGAAGGGACCTTAAAGATCACCCAATACCACCCCCAACCAAGGGCAGGGACACCTCCCACCACACCAGGTTGCTCCAAACCCCATCTAACCTGGCCTTGAACCCCTCCAGGGATGGGGCAGCCACAGCTTCTCTGGGCAACCTGGGCTTGGGTCTCACCACCCTCACCCCAAACAAGTTCTTCTCCACATCTCAGCTCCATGTCCCCTCTTTCAGTGTCCAACCCTTTCCCCTCATCCTATGGCTCCCCTCTGTGATCAAGAGTCCCTCCCCAGCTCTCCTGGAGCTCCCTTCAGATCCTGGGAGGCTGCTCTAAGGTCTCCCCAGAGCCTTTTCTTCTCCAGCCTGAACAACCCCAGCTCTCTCAGCCTGTCTTCATAGGAGAGGTGCTCCAGGTCATTTTTGTGGTCTGCTCCAGACCCATTCCAACAGGTCCACATCCTTCATTTTCTTGTCCTCAGGAACATGACCATGAGTGCGTGTGTAGATGTGGACCTTCACACACAATCTCCCCAATGCCTGCTGCTCTCCCTCCCTGGGCTAGGGCTCACCAGGAAGACCACATCCAGGCTCTCTGGCTCAGTCCCCAAAGCCTTCTCTTTGAAGATGTAGTCCACCCAGAGCTGCTGGGGCTGGCCACAGGGCAGCTCACCCTCCAGCTGGCGGATCTGCAGGAAGCTCTTGGTCTCCGAAAAGAAGGGGTTGAGGTGCACATAGGCATCTTGGTAGGTGCCACCATTCTGGGTGTCAAGCGTATGGTTGACTTGAGCCTGGAGGTAGAAATCAGGTTGGAGGAGAAGCCATCCATCAACCAATATGGTGCCGGTCCCAGTGATGGTAAGCTCTCCAGCTTGGAGAGCTGCCCAACATCCTACTGCTGAAGAAAGCAGCACAGGGACTCCTGAGGGGTGGGAGAGGGGTCACTTACATGCAGGCTGATCATGCCACTCCAATCAGAGGTCTCCAGCTCGAAGGAGACTCTCCCTGATTTGTCTGTCAGGAAGGTTTGACTGGTGTATTTTCCTTGCTGGCTGACAAAGAGCGAGAGCTGCTTCTGTGGCAGCACGGTGCCGTCGGGTCCAGTCAGCAGCAACTGAAGATGGAAGGGGAGATACCCCAGGTTGGGCTGCAAGCATGGGGCAAAGGGCAGGGGTGGGAGAACAGGGTTGGGGGGGGTGGGGGGTGTCAGCAGGAGCAGGACTGGGTGCAGCAGTGTGCAGGGGCACCACTAGCGCACCCCCCATTACCATCCCGGTGTAGGGGATGCCGGGCTTGTAGAAATCCCGGGTGTTTTTGAAGGTGACAGTGAAGGTTTTGTGTAAAATGTCACAGCTCTTGGTGTTCTTCTGCTCCAGCCCTGTGGAGAGGGAGTGGGGAGCTGAGGGTGCTGCAGGGACACAGGGCACAGGTTCCAGTGCTGCCAGTTCCCCTGTCACGGTGCAGAAAAGGTCCCTGGGGACATTTAGGGCTTTCTCCCTGCAGCTGGCAGCTTTGAGCACAGTCTGTAGCTCCTGCGAGAGCAGCAAAACCTCTACAGCAGGTTTTAGACCTAAAACCAGGGGTGCAGCTGACTTCAGAAAAGGCTCTTCACCAAAGCACCATGATGCAGGGCCATCTCAGCACCAGTTAGCCTGGGGACAACCCCATGGCTCCTTTTTTTTGTTGTTTATTTCCTGAAGCCAAGCCACTGGCAGCATTTCTGGTGTGACCAAGGTGGCGGGTGAGGGACTAACCAGAAGGAGGAATCCACTCCACCGGACTGGGTGCAAGGACCCAACTCACTGCTAACCATAGCACCGGGAGAGGTGTTGGTTCTTGGAAAGGCGTTTCTGCCTCCTGACCATCTCTCTGGTTAGAATTAGAAGTATTGCCTGGTCGACCTGACTCACATCCCCACCTGCAGCTATGCCCCTTCCCAAGCAGGAGAACACCACCATCCCCTACCTGTCCCATCCTCCACCAGCGATGCCTGGACTTGGAATCGCTTCCTATAGTTTAAGCCAGTCAGGTTCAAGCCAAGCAATGAAATCTCTGTTGAAAAGCAGCCGTTCTTCTCAGTCTGGAGGGAGAGAGTCGCCCCTGTTAGCAGCAGTCCCAGGCTGGGGCTGTCCCAGTGGCACCTGCACTCCCCAGATGTCCTCACCTGCCCGCTAACCTCGGTGCAGCTCTCCATGTTCCCGAAAGGATTGAACCATGCCCCTTGTACCTTTTGGCACAAGCTGGCCTGGACCTTCCCCTGGACAGGTTTTCCATAGGTGTACCTATTGGGTGGAGAGTGGTGAGGTTATCCGTGATGGACAGTGTCACATTGGATCCATCCCCTCCCTCTTCCCAGCACAGCCTGTTTTGGGCTCACCGTCCACAAATGTCCACCTGGATGTTCTTGTCCTCCAGCACCACATCAGGGAGACTAATGGTGACCTCAAACTTGGGCAGCACTGATGGAGAAGCAAGGGGAGAGAAGGTTGTTGCTCCCAGGACAAGGACAACAGTGCATGGGTGGCCAGAGGGGACCAAGACATATTGCCCATGGGGTCGTGCCTAGGTGGGTCGGGTCTCCCACCCTCTGTGCATCTCCCAGTCTCCACGTACCATATTCCTCCACACGGAAGGAGTGGCTCTTCTCCTCCACCTCAATGGTGTATGTGCCCAGGGCTGGCTCTGCAGCCAGTGGGAGGGACAGGTCCACAATGCCCTGCTGAGGGCTCACATCCCGCCACTGCGCGATGCGGTTCTGATTGGGATCCTGCACAGAGGGACATGTGGTCTCAGCACCACAGGGAAACCAGCACCCGGTGACAAAACAGCCCATGGCTGCCTTAGGCATATCCTTTCCCAGCCACGCTGCCTTCCCCGGCCCACACCACCCAGGAACCTCCCTCCATCTCTCAGACTGACCTTCAGGATCACAAGGGGCAGCTGCAAAGCAAAGAGAAGGTGGTTAGAGGAGAAATTCAAAGCCTTCCATGGGGTGGGAACATGTAAGGAACCATGGATGGAGTAGAGTGAGGGTTATTTGTGGGATGCAGTGAACTTCCAACCCTTCGTTTGCTTTGGGATTGATTTTGAGGCTGTGGGTGGCTCCAGCTAGCATAAGCCAAGGGTATTGCCAACATGGCATGGAGAGCTGGCATCTCCTAGTGCCTTCACAAGGAGCCAGCAATCATTTCACCTGGCAACCTCCTGTATTTCCAGACACCCAGATGATTGCCCAGGGGTGCCAGAGACTTGAGCTCGCCTGTAATCCTGGCGTCTGATGACTTGATGGATTTCAACGGCGCTTTCCCTGCCTCCCACTCACCATCGCTATATCCCTAACCAAAAGTGTAAGCAGGTACCTCACACGAGCAACCCTGCTTTCTCTTTCCCTAGCCTGCTGAAGCCTGTGTGAGGAGCACTGGGCATCTCTGCCCCTGGGGAGCGCAGCCAACACGGCAGAGCTGGCTGGGGCTGGATTCCCAAGGAGAAAGGTGCTGGCTGACTCCCACACCTCTCTCACGGCTTGCTGAGGCTGTAGGAGGGAAGTGCAGAGGAGCCCTGTCACCTCCCCCCTTCCCCAGCCCTTCTCTCACCTTCTTATTGCTGAGAGCAAAGTCTTTATCCATAGAGACAATTCGAAACTTCACTGGAAAGAGCAAACGGGGATGCAGGAGTGAGTGGTGGGCGCATCAGCAAGGATGGGGGGTTCCCCGTGGGGAAGGTGTATGGAAACCCACCCCAAGCCCTGCAGTGGGGCACTGCCCCCCAGGCAACACAGCCTCCAGTGCTGCCATCACATCCTGGCATTGCCCTGAGCCGGTGCTGGGGCTCCCAGGATGAGTCCCTCTCTTTTTATGCAGTGCAGGAGCAAGGCTGAACCTCCTGCACCCCTCTCCCACCAGGTTCTTCAGCCCAGAGCAGGATGGTCCATCCTGCCACCCTCACCTTGCTGTCCAGGCTTGTAAACAGCCTTGTCTGTCTGTATGAAGATCCCAGGCTCCACGGCTCTCAGCATCACCTGCTTCTTCTTAGAGACATCCAGGGAATCTCCCTGGATGGAGACATGCAGGTCTACGATTTCATCATTCTTTTTGGTGGGGGCTGGAGCCTGTGAGGGGAAATACCAGGCACTGGGTGAGGGCAAGGGATATGCCATGGCCGGGATGCTCTGCTGACTCTGAGTGACCCAGAGCACTCCTCACCCACAGGGGACACTTTCCCCAAGCCAGGGGCTGGGAAGAAGTGTGTCCTAAACACCCTGTCCTACTAGCAAGTCTGCTACCAGGTGATTCTTTCAGTCGCCAAATAACTGGGCTGAGCCCAGAATTGATTTGCCTGCACGGGGGGTGAGTTCCTACCAGGAGATGGGGAAGTCATGCCTGTTCCTGTCCTCCTCCAGCTGCAGAGCTTAGAGCTGTGCAGCAGTGTGGGGACCACAGCCTGGAGACAGTGGTGTGGCCAGGATGTCCCCCTCCATGCTTACAGCTGTGCCTAGGGTGACACTCACAGGGAAGGTGACGTTCAGGTACAGATGAGGCTCCTGGACCTCCCTCTCCAGCAGGCTGATGTTATGGGTCCCATCTTGTCTCTGCAGCTGGATGGTCACCTGGACAGGCTTGTGGAGGCCACTGAGATGGACCCACAGCGTTGCTGTGTAGGGGTAGTACATCACAGCTGGGGATGTGACCACATAACTCCTGGCAAGGAGAAGTGCTGACATGAGAGGCGTCTGGATGAGGCACTTCCCAGTAGACACCCTATGGAGGTCTTGAAGAGCTCCTGGGTGCACAGAAATCTGTGCTGGGGTGTAGAGCCACCTCCCCCAAACTCCCCAGTCTGCTTCTGGGCTCCCTTTGACTGAAGGCAAAGAGCCTGCTCACCCATGGGCTGCAAGTGAGACAGCACCTACAATAAACCACCCCAGAGTAACCAGCCCCCAGGCACTAAATCCTCAATGTTCATGGGCAGGGACAACCCACCAGCCCAAGCACTTCCACCCTGGCCAACAATTGCATGCACAGGAAGAATTAGATCCCACCATCTACTGCCAAAGAGCCAAGACTAAATACCTCCCACCAGGCACAGTTGGACAGACACAGAGAGGACTTACGGTGCTGCAGATGCCCCAGCTGTGAGGTGCAGGATGAGGAGCAGCAGGACAGGCAGGACAGCCAGGGACCTCATGCCTCCAGCTGCAAATGGATGCTGGAGAGGGCCACAGCCTCCTTTCTGCAGGTGCTGGATTGCTGTAGATCTGTGTCCACTCCTCTGCAGGCTCTGGAGTGTGATCTTTGCTTTCCACCCAACAAGCAAACATGGGTTGGCAGAGGGATCCAGCATGGACCTGCAGATATAGCCAAGGCAATGTTTACTGTCTGCCCACAGCCTCCTGGGTTCAAGGCTCCGATGGATTTTTGCAATTTGAGGCACGGTTCCCATAGGCTGTAGAGGTTCAAAACCAGGGGGCAGGACCCACCTACGCACCTTTTCTTTGCTGGGAAATGATGGCAGGAGGGAGTGGGAATGGGTTCCCCAAACAAAAATAAGCAGCACCTTCATGAGAAAAGCCTGTGAGCTGGTGGTGATTTCTCAGAAAGGCTTGTTTCCAGGTGTTTCAAATGTAGCCAAACAGCAGCTCTTTTGGGCTAATAGCAGGTCTCAGGCTGTGTTTTTGCCCCGTTTCTTCTGATTTCATCAAACTGGAGGGCACAGGAGCAGGACGGGTTTGGACTGTTGTCCCAGGTCCACCTGCTCTCATTCCTCTGTGCACTGTGCCCGGGAGCCAGACAGTGCCCAGGACAAGGGTCTGAGCTGCCTCCTTCTGTCATGGTAAGAAGTGGGGAGAGTTGTGGCAGCTCCAAGACAGCCACTATGTTGTCCTGAGTGCATACCCTGCTCTGAGATTCTGCTGTTCCTTTTCTTTTGGGGACACAGGACACACCATGGGAAGCCACAAAGGAAGCTGACCCCTTTCCGGTGGGCTCTGGGTTAACCACGGCTGCTGTCCCCATGCCTGCCCTGCTCAAGTGTTGCTGGATATAGCCCTGTGCCCACCTCTCTGCCCTTCAAGAGCAGCTCCACACAGTGTCGGTGTCTAGAGGAGGCTGGTCCCCACCACCCCCATGGGCACGAGGGACAAGCACGGTCCTGAGTCCATCCTCCTATCCTAAGGGTGGGTCAGTGCCCCGCTGGGCACTCAGACGGTGGTACAACACCGAGCCCTTCTGAGTACTGGGCAGGATGCAGCATGGCCAAGAGGAGATCGATTTGGGAGTGGGGCAGACCTCCGCCTCTCCAAGCGGTGTCTGTGGGGCTGGCCAAAGGGAAATATTGCACGGAGGATCTGTCATTCGGTGCTGCTGGTGATTTTAGAGCAGGAGCCAGTGTGCGTTGACCCCCAGCCTCTCAGGAAGAGGCACCACTGACCCCACCTTGTGCTGTTTCTTCTGCTGCCTTGGTGCCCATGAAAGGAATGCTCTCTCTGGTTTGGTCTCAGTTTTTTGTTCAGCAAAGAGAAGTGAAGGTACAGCCCCTCTGACCGATCATTAAGGGGGACAGGAAAGCTGAGCTTCAAGCACGAAGTCTGTTTCTGGGACATAGGGTTGGCTTTGGTCAGGGGTGATGGGGAAGAGCGTGAAGAAAGGGAACTTTCTCACAAGAAAAACATTTTGCCACTTCTACTTGCATTTTTCCTTTATTTTTAACCCTGACTGAGCAGAGGCAGGAGCAGGGCATCCTCTCCATGCTCAACCATCAATCTTCCACTGATCGGCCAAGGCTTTTAGTCAGCCTGGGGCCACCACGCCTGCCCTGGCCCCCCCCACCCCCACCCAAAGGATCGCACTGGCATCACCTGAAGTGAAACCACAGCTCCATGGTGGGCAGCAAAGCAACTGCTCCCTGTGCAGCCCCCAACCAGTGTGGGATGGCTCCTGGGGAGCAGGGAGACATCATCTCAAGCATGTGGCTGCAGGGTCCTGTGGGGTCAGGCAACAGGACGAAGGGATAGGAAGAGGTTACCAGCCTTTGAGATCATGGCTACATGGTGAGGTGCGATGGGTCAGGAGCAGAGGGACAGCCAGGCGATTACAATTTCCTTTCACCTCTGTTTGGAGACTTCAAAACCAAGAACAGAGGGTGTATGAGACCAGGATCAGAGTCAGCCTGCCCTTCTCTGTCCCAGAAATGTCCCTCCTCACCACACACACTGCTTGGACCCAGTTTCCACCAACAGCCCATCTCCTCTGACACACTGGGAGAGCTCAGGGCCACCCAGGCTGTCCTCAGAGCAGCCCCATGCACAGTGTGATGAGGGGAATGAACTGTATGTCACACAGAAGCCTTAAGTCTACCCAAAAAGGGAAGGGAAGGCACCATCCCACTGGTGGTACCTAAGCACAGACCCACTCTCCCCTTGCTCTGGGTGCTGATGCTCTCCCCACACCTTGTAGCACCCACAGGCACCGTCCAGCCTGCCAAAGGATGGGGAGATGCTCTGAGTGCTCTGCTCCCATAGAGAGGATGGTGGAAACCACCACCTCACTCTGCTCACCTTCACACTCAGGAATTTTGTCTCGGTGTCCACCTGCCCATGGTCTGGCACCACAGACACCTCGGTGCCACAGGGCTTCTTGGTGTGCAGGGCTCTAGCAATGACAGTGACGTTCACCTTCCCTGAGAGGGCAGATGAGAAATGTTGCTGTGACACTGCTTCAGGGACTGGCTCCAGCTCAGAGCCATCCAGGGGAGCTGGGGAAGTACCGGGATATGGAGGGAAGAGGCTGGAGAGTGGAGAAGGGAATGGAGAGAGAGGGGAGGGGAGAGGGAGCTGGGAGGGGGAGGAAAGCATCAGAAAAGCAGTGACAAAGAGGAGTTTTGCAAATCAGTGAGATTCTGGAGCGTGTTCAGAGAAGGGCATTGGAGCTGGTGATGGCTCTGGAGCACAAGTCTTGTGAGGAGCAGCTGAGGGAGCTGAGGGTGTTCAGCCTGGAGAAGAGGAGGCTGAGGGGAGACCTTCTCACTCTCTCCAGCTGCCTGAAAGGAGGGTGTAGCCAGGGGGATCGACCTCTTCTACCAAGTCACAGGTGATGGGACAAGAGAAAATGGCCTGAAGTTGCACCAGGGGAGGTTCAGGATGGATATTAAGAAAAATTTCTTCACTGAAAGGATTATCAAACACTGGAAGAGGTTTCCCAGGGCAGTGGTGGAGTCCCCATCCCTGGAGGTGTTTAAAAGTCAGGCAGAGGTGGTGCTGAGGGACATGGGTTAGTGGTGGTTTGGGAAGGGTCAGGTTGATGGTTGGACTCAATGATCTGAAAGGTCCCTTCCAACCTGGGACAATTCCACGATTCTGTTGTATGAGTCTCACCCACTGGGGTCACCTCCCTGCTCTCTCCAGCCCTTTGTCATCTTCTCCATACCCAATCTGGTGGCTTGCATGTTCCACTGGAAGGTCCTCTCTTCATCTGCACAGACACAGCTTCTGTATGCCTCCTCATCTGTGTCTGCTGACACCTCCAGCTTGTCTGACTCCGCCAGCGTCACCTGAACCTGCCAGACCATCACCACGGCTCCATCAGTCCCCACCAGACCCCAGCCCCACAGCCCCCTCCACAGCCCCACTCACCCACAGGCACTGTCGCAGGTAGTTGAAGACGGTGGCCACGAGGGTGAAGGCTTCATGGCGGACCACGGAGTAGGGCAGAGCCAGCTCCACGAAGAAGGGTTTGAAGGCTGTGAGGGTGGTGGCAGGGGCCAGCCCCAAGCCCAACGGGGATGTGCAGAACATCCCAGCTTCCCACTCGGTGATGACATCAGGCACCGTCACTGTCATCTCTGCAGAGCCACCATCCCTGCAGAGCAGTAGAAGACAGACAGACCTTGCAGGCTGAGTCTGATGGGCAAAGCCAGCAGGAGCATGCCAACCCCCTTTCTCTAGGTCCATCCCTTCCTCTAGGACCATTGGGAGCCATCACATCCTTGGGGATGGGCAGAGGTACCATCAGTGCCCTTATCTCTTATGGTATCCCTTCCCCCCAGGGCTCAGCCTGCTCAGATCTCTCTGAGGGTCAGCACTGAGGCTTGAGGGAGTGGACATGTCTCACTGTCACTCCTGGATACACAGACGCTTCACCAGAGATCTGGGCCCTGCACCCAGAGATGAAGCTGATGCAATACAGGAAGCCTCCTGGCTGAAGGTCCGCTGGGGCTCCTTACTCACCCCACAGGGACTAGCTCCCACAGCCATGTCCCCAGTAAATCCTTCCACATCCCTGTGTCCTGCATCACATGCGCCTTCTCATCCTCCTCCAGTTCCTCTCCTACAAACAGGATTACAACTTGGACATGCTGCCAGAAAGGATGGAAAGGGGTAGGATGTCCCCACGTGTCCCTCTGCAGCCACCATGGAGGCTGTTACGGACTTCCTCCACTTGCCTTGGAAGTATGAAGGGCTTGCGAACTGGGTGCTTGATGTACAGCCCAGCTGAGTGTTGGTGACAGCTTTCAAATCTGTATTCTGAAACACGACACAGAGAGAACAGCACTGAACTGAAGGCCAGAAATACTAAAACACCTTTTCCATCCCTCTCTGAAGCAAGGAATCAAAGTGCACTTAAAGCCCCATGCCTGAACAGAGCTCCCATAGGAGAGCAGGAGAGGAAAATCTGTGCCAGGGGCAGCTGCTGACCAGGGATGGTTGGGAAAGACCTGGTGGATCTGCTCTGCCCGCTCCATTCCCCAACAGCCCCAACCCTTGGGTTTGTTGCTGCTGGGAGACACACACAGGTGCACACCCCCAAAAAAAGCAGGGGAACGCCAAGCCAATCCATGCTGGTTGCTCCCAGCCCAGATTTGTGATGGGAAGACCAGAGCTTAATCCCGTTGAACCCTCAACTCCAGAAGGACAGGGAAGTGCTGGAGAGAGTCCAGGGCAGAGCTACAAAGATGCTGAAGGGAGTGGAGCATCTCCCAGAGGAGGAAAGGCTGAGGGAGCTGGGTCTCTTGAGCTTGGAGAAGAGGAGACTGAGGGGCGACCTCATGAATGTTTATCAAGATGGAAAGGGTGAGTGTGAGGAGGATGGAGCCAGGCTCTTCTCAGTGACACCCAATGACAGGACAAGGGGCAATGGGTACAAGCTGGACCAGAGGAGGTTCCACTGAAATAGGAGGAAAAACTTCTTCCCAGTGAGGGTGAGGGAACACTGGAAGGGGCTGCCCAGAGAGGTGGTGGAGTCTCCTTCTCTGGAGACATTCAAACCCCTACTGGACCTATTCCTGTTTGACCTGCTCTGGGTGTTCCTACTCTGGCAGGGGGTTGGACTGGATGATTTTTCAAGGTCCCTTCCAATCCCTGATATTCAGTGATTCTGTGAAATGCCTGGGCTGACGGACGCATTTCACATGTCTGTCCCAGGGTGGTAAAGCGAGGGGCAGGGCTGGTTATTTGGGGCAATGTAAGAGAGCAAGAGGCAAGCTGGGTGACCCCAGCATCCTGAGTCATCCTTCCTGGAAGGAAGAGGAAGAGCAGGCAAGACCAGAGGGCTCTTACCTGCAGTAGTCTGTAGGAATCCGACTGGGTGAAAGACCGTGGTACCTCTCTGCGCCTCAATCTGTAGCAGCAACCCTGCACATCAAACCGGTTAACAGGTGGAATTATTCCTGGAACCACTTGAAACCTGCAGTGAGGCGAATCCAGGTCTTTAAAAGGATTACTGTCTTTGTGAAGCATCGGGAATAAGTGAGAGACCTAAACCGAACACATGAACTTTGGGTGAGAAAGACATGAAATGCTCCTGGCCCAGTTCCAACTGGCCTCACCCTGCAGCTTCTCTACCTCCCTGGACACCGCAGTGCCGCTGCCCTGCCACCAGCCCCAGCCCCTCTGCTGAGACCCACCACCGCCCCATCTCTCTTCTCCCCGAAAGGGAATGCTTCTCACCTCCTGCACCCTGTTTGACAGATTTCCACCCCAGGAGGCACCACAGAGCAAGTTTGTGGCTCAGCCACCAATACACAATGTCCCTTGCAGAGCCCCAAAGTCTGTGGGTTGTGGCAGGGACACGGGGCTGGGGGGGCTGTTCCCAGGCACCCAGCAGTCATCCTGCAGGGGCAGTTCCCCTGGGGTCCCTCCCATCCTCCTCTGAAAATGATAATGGTGAAAAGAAATTGCTGTCCCTGTGCTCCACCATCAAGTCCAGTCCAGCCCATCCCAGGACTGAGGTGACTCCAGACTCACCATGCTGGGTTCGAGCTTGCCCTCAGGCTTGGAGGACTGCTTGCGTTGATCCACAGTGTAGAGGGCACATAGTGACCCCGGGGCAGCCTGCACCTTCAGGCGGAGCTGTGAGCCCACCAGAGCCCTCTGCTCCGAGAAAGACAGATTCACCTGGGGAGGGCAAGCCTTTGGGTTAGAAGAGAGGGGAGCCGGCCCCAGGAAGGACCTCTGTACCACAGCCTGACCCCAAATGCCAGCAGAAGATGGAGAGTGAGGTCTTGTGTTCAAAGGCAGGAGATGGTTTGCAGCAGCAGCTTCAGGAACAGAAAAGGAATGAAAGCCTTCCCCAAAAAGACAGTCTGGGACCAACCCATTGCAGGCCATGAGTAAAAGTTCTGCTGAAGAGCGAGGCTTAGTACCCATATCTCCCCACCAAGCCCTGCAGCAGCTCTCCTGACTCTGGCAACCTCCACTCACCTTGTTGGGGAAGCAGTTGGCCACATTGAGCTTAATGTTGTCGTGCACTGTCTCACCATTAGGCAGTACCACGTAGCCCACCACCTTGGCCGTGGGTGCCAGCTCGGGGCCAATGGGCAGCTCCAAGGAGAAGGAGCCTCTTAGGCCTGTGAAAGGAGGGGAGATGAGGACCAGGCATGGAGAACAGAACCCTGCATAGCCCATCCATGCCTTGGGACCTACCAGCTGGTGCAGGCAGCTCTTTCCTAAGGATGGTGGCAATGGTCCCCTTGGCCCAGACCTACAAAAGAGAAGATGGGAACAATAAAACCTATGCTGAGCAGGGAACCAGCATGAGCAGATGAGGGGAGACTGTGGAGGATGCTCAGGGAGAGACTTTTAGGGATGCATCTTGCAGGAGGGAGAGAATTTGTGCCCCAAGACTTGACAACTCCAAGGTCCATCTCTGAGTCCTGAACCCAAAGGTACATGCCCAGGCTGGTTGGAAATGGCTTCTGCTCGAGGGGAGGGCTTAACCCCACATCCTAGACAGGCTCATTCTCCTCCCCTGAGCTTTTCCTTTCATGCAGTCCCCCATTTCTCCCCAGGTAAAGGCTCACCAGGAAGACCACATCCAGGCGCTGCATATCAATCCCTATGGCCTTCTCATCAAACAAGTAATCCACCCAGAGCTTCTGGGGCTGGCCACAGGGCAGCTTCTTTTCCACTCTGCGGATCTTCAGGAAACTTTTGTTGTGCGATGAGACAGGATAAAGGATAAAGTGGCCACTTTGGTAGTTGAGATAGTTCTTGCCTTCATGTACCAAGGCTGGAGGTTCATCCTTGAGCTCACCCTGAGGGGTGGAAATTGAGGCTCTGAACAGAGAAGAGCAGTTTAGCTGTAGAGCAGCCATGACTGCTCTGTGTTTTGCTCTGACATCCCTGCAGGGACATGCCAAGAAACACAATCCAGCTGCCTTCAGCACCAAAAAATATTGCTACATGCCATCCTGGGCCTTGTCCAAAGGATACTCAAAGGGGTAGCCAGCAGATGGCAAGAGGGAGGCAAGGCTAAGCAGCATGCATTGGGCAGACGGCAAGAACTGAAAAAGTATCCCACAACCACCTGATCTTGTGCCCGGTTGGTGGAGGTAGAAAGGATCCTGAAATTTGGCAGTGAGTTATGAAAACAGTAAGGCAGGGGCAATCAATGATAGGAAGAGCTTGCAGAACGCATCAAAAGCGAGTTCCCAGTGCAGGGGGAGCCGGAAGGGTGCTGGGATCTGTAGGGTCCAACAGGCAATCAAGGTACTGAAGAGGGCTAATAAATATGTGGAGTTCTTTTCCGTGGGTGCAAAAGACCAAGTGGGGTCAAGGGGAGGATTTGGAAGATTTTGTGTAAGAAAACCTCTGTGATCTTTACTAAATCCAAGGTGCCTGGGGGGTGTGGAACTGTGAGAAACCAGACTGTGACCTTGCAGGGACGTGAGTCACTTACATGCAGGGAGACCTTGTGAGTCCAGCCAGAGGTGTCCAGCTCGAAGGAGGCTCTCCCCAACCCGTCCATGAGCAAGGTTTTCCTCTGTGTTTCTCCTCCAGTGTTAACCACGAGCAAGAACTCCTTCCCCTCCAGGGCAGAGCTGTTAGTTCCCTTCAGCATTATCTGCAGCAGGAGAAAAGGGGAATTGCCCTGGGCTGGGGGTGGGAGAGCAGGGTTAGGGACCAGAGTGGGGACCATTGGGTGCAGCAGGGTGCAGGGGGAGCTCTGCAGGGCACAGGGACACCCCCATTACCGTCCCAGTGCAGGGAATCCCAGGCTTGTAGAACTCATCTGTGGTTTTGATGGTGATTCTGGCCGTTGGGTACACCAACTTACAGATTCGCTTGGCTGTTTGCCACTTATCTGTGGAGGGGGAGATGAGAGAGGCAATTTGTCCTGGTGATTCACCCCAGGGCAGTGGGGTCTGGTACGTGCTTTCCCCTCCCCACCCTTCCCTGTCCAGTGCTACCAGACCATACTGATGCACAGACCCAAGTCTGGAGGTAATGGGGAAAGTTTGCACAGCACAAAGCCGCACTTGTTGGGCAACAGATGCCCCAGAAAATGGTCCTCAGGTGTGACAGGAGCTGTAGTGTGAGCCAGGACCATGCTCAGCCAAGAGCTGTGCACTACTGAAATGCTCAGCTTCACCCCAAAATGCCCCTCTTAATGGCCGTGAGCAAATCAGAAAGGCTAAGGGTCTGTGACTCACAGTTGGGCTGGGCTGAAATTGGGCTTTTTATGTGAACCTAAGAATGTGTCTAAGGAGCACCCCTTTCTCAGGCAGACAGTGCCTATTTATAACTGGATTCAAAGTTAGAAAGACCAAATAAGAAAAAACACAGCCACCCTGGTAGCTCCCCAGGCACTCATCAAGCACACTAATTAGTCCCAGAGTGGCAGAGAGTGGGGAAGGAGAGGTGGACGATGGAAGGGTATCTGGGGGTGGGATGCTGGAAGGGGAAGAAACCCCCCATCAGCCTTCAGCACCCAAGGGTTTTCTCCAGCAGTCAAGAGAAGAGGAAAAATGGCACTAAACCAAGTAAGGGCACAGGTGGCTGATGCTATGGATGGGAAGGACAGAGAGCCTGGAGATGCCTGAGCAGAGCAGTTGTGCCACCAAGTCCAGCTGCGCCATGTACTCTTGTTGACACCACCTGAGGACATCACCGGCTGGCTGTTGGCATGGCTGTGCTCATGGGTCCCCTCTTCCAGCAGCAATGCCTGGGCACAGAGTCTGGCTTTGCACAAACCAATCAGGTTGAAGGAAGCTGCTGGCACCTCAGTAGAGAAGCAGCCATTCCTCCCTGTCTGAAGGAGAGAGTCACCTGCATTAGAAGCAGTCCCATGGCCAGGACCTTGAGTGTCATCTGCTGTCACCCTTGGCCTCCCACCCATTCCCTCCATCTGTCCTGCAACCCTTGGATCCTGCAGACTTTCCCCTTTGGGACTAGTCCCATGCTCTGCCATGAATCTGGCTGTCCCATTCCTGCCCATACTGGCCCAAGAACCACCCCAACAGTCCCTACTCTGCTCCTCTGCCTTCTTTGGGATGACTTTGGGCTTGCAACACTTTCACACAAGAGCTGGATCACCTGGCAATGCTTGAATGATGCACCCGGCCATCACCAGCCCAAGCACCCCCACATTAACACACATTTCCAGGGCCAACACCCATGTGCCTTCTCCCCGTCCTGCTGTCCTCACCTGTCCCCTGACCTCAACACAGATCCTTTTAGATTCCTCCAGGCGAAAATCATCATGGCACAGCATGGCCTCAGCCCTTCCCCGGAAAGGTTTCCCGGATGGGTACCTGTCAGGAGGGAGCGGGAAGGGGGGAGGATGAGGAGGCTGTAGGGTGAGCATCATCCCAGGAGCAGCCAGCCTTACTGCTGGGGCTGCTCTCCGACTCACAGCCCACAGATGTCCAGCGAGATCTTATCCTTCACCATCATAACATGGGGCAGCCGGATCAGCACTTCAAAGCGGGGCAGCCCTGGGGGAAAAGAAGCAGAGAATGGGATTGTGCCCATTTCTCCCTTTGGGAGTTTCTTGCCACCTCATGCAATGGCTTCCAAACACCACGTATAGAGCCCAGCCTTCATCCCCACATACTGTAGTCCTTCACTGTAAATACGTGTCTCTTCTCCATCACCTCGATGACGTATGTGCCTGGGGTCACATTTGCTGCCAGCGGGAAGGACAGGTCCACAATACCCTGCCGTGGGCTCACCTTCTGCCACTGCACCATGTGGTTCCCCCTGGGATCCTGCACATGGGGACATGCAATGCCAGCCCTGGATTGCTGGGTGCCTTGTGGAGGTGAGGCGCTGACAACCTCAAGGACTCAAGTCATAGAATCACAGAATGGTTTGTGTGGGAAGGGACCTTAAAGCCCACCCAATGCCACCCCCTGCCCTGGGCAGGGACATCTCCCACCAGCCCAGGTTGCTCCAAGCCCCCTCCAACCTGGCCTTGAACCCCTCCAGGGATGGGGCAGCCACAACTTCTCTGGGCAACCTGGGCCAGGGGCTCCCCTCCCTGATCCAGAGTCCCTCCCCAGCTTTCCTGGAGACCCTTTAGGAAATGGAAGGGATTCTGAGGTCTCTCCAGAGCCTTCTCTTCTCCAGGCTGAACCCCCCCAACTCTCTCAGCCTGTCCTCACAGCAGAGGGGCTCCAGCCCTCCCAGCATTTCCGTGGCCTCCTCTGGCCCCACTCCAACAGCTCCATGTCTTTCCTGTGCTGAAAGTCACCCCACGTGTCCTTGCAAGAAGCAGATGTTTTGCCCTGCCATCATGCTCAGAGCAGCCCCGAGAGCATCACTACTCCAAAAGGAAAATTTTTCCCCCAGAGTCTGTCTTCCAGCCTGGCTACAGCAGCTGGAGCTGGCAGAGGATGCTCCAGTATGGACTAGGAGCTTAGGGGGTCAAAGTCTTTGTGTAACCTGCCCCTTAGCAGCATCTCCCCAGAGAACCCCTTTCATGCCAGCAGACAGTGAGCTGACCCCCAGTGGGCTAGAAATTTGGATGAGGAAACCAAGCCCTTCTCCTCCTTCCCTTTAACCTCTCTCATCACTCTTAGCAGAGATGTCCCTGTCCCCACTCCTTGTCCCCAGCACCACAGACATCCCGGGGGCCCTTTGCTCTTCCTGGGGAAGCCGTCAGGCTGGCACAGGGTGACAACTCACCTGCACGGTCACCAAGGGAAGCTGCAAAGAAAGAGAGAGAGGATGGATTTAGCATGATTGAAGAGCAGAGGGCTGACCTTGTACCTGAACTGGGGTCTGTGGCATCTGAGTTGGCCCCTACAGGGCCATTTGCTGAACTGGAGGGCTTGGAGACACTGTCACTGCCCAACTCCTGCTGCCACGTCCACAGCCATCACCTTGTGCAAACAGCATTAGCATCACACCAGGAGGCTAAAACCAGTGAATGTTATAATGGTGTGTAAAAGGTACACAGAGAGAAGATGGGCAAAGGGAATAATTCAGGCTGCCCCCCGGGCTGGGAGTGATTGGAAGAGCTGTGTCCCATCCCCCAGCCCATGTCCCTGCAGCGCCCGGGGGGGGTATCCTCCCTGCTCCCATCCCCTCTGTGCTTGTGGGGACACTGAGGGCTGGGCCACCACTGCTGACACCCATTGTCTTGGGCTCATGGGGACCCCATCCCCTCTGCACCACCACCCCCCTGCCCCGGCCCCAAGCGCCTTGACCCCGTCTCACCTCCCTGTTGCTGGGAATCAAAGTTTGATCCAAGCAGACAATTCGAAACTTCACTGGAGGGAATAAAGGCAGGAGCAGGAGTGAGCACTGGGGCCTGGGACCCAGACCCGGGGATCTCATTCCAAGCCCTCCCAGCAGCTCCTGCCCCTCACCAGTTTGTCCAGGCTTGTAGACCTCCTTGTCTGTCTGCACCAAGATTCCCAGCTCCAGGCTTTTCACCAGTACTTCCCTCTGCTCAGAAACCTGCAGGGAACCTCCCTGGATGGAGACGTGAAGATGCGCAACCTCATAGGTCCCTGTAGGAGGGGTAGAAACCTGTCCCTGGGGAAAGAACAAGCAGAAATGGGTACAAAGCCTTTATGTTGTATGCCAGCAAGTCATCATACCTGTCCCCCTTTGTCACCACCCTTTTGCCCCTTGAAGGCATCAGGAAACTGGTGTGCATGGGAAGAGGATGCAGATACAGACCACAAGGTCTCTGTATGTGTCCCATGTCCCTCCACTCTTCAGCTCACTTGTTGCCCATTCAGGATGGACACCACATCCCCTCCCAGTTCCCCCAGTCAGGTTCTGGCAGTGAGTAGGGGATGGATACCCGTTCCTGAGGTTCCCAGCCCCTCCATGGGGCCATAACTCACGTTGGAGAAGTGGGGCCAGTTCAGCTGGAGGATGTCATTGCCCTGTGCCTCCAGGGTGACATTGGGGATGCCATGGCTGCTCTTCAGGTGAAGAGTCACCTGCACAGGCTCCTCCAGGTCCATGAGATGAATGTGCACTTTGCCCGGGTGTGGGTAGTAGAGCACAGAGGGGAAGATTACCATGTAGTGCCTGGAGAGGGGACACCGTGCTAGAGGAGGAGAGTAAGGACCCCTCCACCAAATCTCAGTGCACCCCTCCACTCCTCACTCTCAAGGTGGGGGGCCCTTGTGTTTTTTCCAGCCCTGGATGCTCCTTGCAGGGCTATGCCACCCAGCCTTTCCCCCATCTTCCCAAAGAGGCTGACCAGTGCACAGACTGGAGTTGAGCCCCCTTTGCCTAAACACTCCAGGAAACAGCCGTGAGGTCCATCTGCAGGTAGAGGAAAGGCTCTGCTCTTGTGTGTAAGGTTGCACCTACACCAAAGCAGCCCAGAGACACCATCCCCAGGTGAAATACCTTCTATGGGGACAACCCACCACTCCAACCAGCAACCACAGTCAAAGCAAGGACCACCCCACCACGCGTGGACAGGCAGACACAGAGAGGGCTTACGGCTCTGCAGATGCTCCAGCTGTGACATGTAGGATGCAAAGCAGCAGGGAAGGCAGAGCAGCTGCAGACCCCATGCTTGGGGGATCAAGGGGAAGCAAGGTGGTCCCAGAGTCCCTGCACTGGGTCTTCTTCCTCTCCACAAGTTTTTATCTCCCTACTGGCAGCAAGGAAGAGCCAGCGAGGTCCCTGGCCTGGGCCCCAGTTATGCAGCTAGGACAATGTTTAACCACTTGACCCAAGGTTTACAGGGTTCAAGGCTCTGGGCAACCAAACCACACCCACAGTGGTGGGACCTCCAAGCCAGCTCAGAGTTGACCAACTAAGGAAGCCCCGACAGGAAGGGAGGGAATAAAGGAGTTTTCTAGGAAATTAGATCCTTCACATACACTCTGCCCTTCACAACCTCCATATAAGAGTTCCTGATGCAGTGAGTCGTTGGGAAGCCTCATGGGAAGTCTCTTTTCTGTTGCCAGTATTTTTGCCAAGTGCTATTTGCCTACCCCAGTGATGTCACGGTTTTGCAGAATTTTCTCCAGGACAAACCAGCCACTCATGAGAGCAGGAGCAACGATGAACTGGGACGCTGAGTCCTTGTTTGGCCATGGTTTGCACACCTTATTTGTATATGGGAGCTCAAGCCAGCGATCCTTGCTCCCAGCACTGGGGACAGCCACGCACTGCACTTCTCCCTGTCCTACTGTCACCCCAGGGTGGCTGGGACAGAAGCTGCTGGGCTGGGAAGGAGTTAGCAGATGCCTGAAACCCTACCTAGCTGCAAGGAACAGGCCAGGGGAGATAGTAGCTGGTGGATGGGTCTGGTTGTGCCATGGTCCAGAAGCCATGGAGAGATTCCTCCTGCTCTAGGTGGGCATAATCCACACACCTTTGCCCTCTGAGGTTTCTGGACTTTATTGGTGCTCCTCTGACTGCTCACCCCTATGGCAAGGAGAGGTCCACCTTGGTGTAACTCTCACCCTGCCACATGCTCCTCATACCATCCAGCGCTGTACCCCATGGAGAAGATGTGGTGGCCATAGGGATGCTCTACCTGCACTGATCTGGGCATCTCACATGGCCAGAAGCAGATGGATCCCCCTCCCCACACTCCCCAACGCTCAGGTAGGACACCATATATACACACACCACCAGGTATGGACCCTTTAATCTTGTACCCACATCTCGTACATCTTCCCATGTGGCAATATCCCCTGCACTTCCTGCCCACCCTCCTCCCCCCTGCAGCCACACACTGTGCTCTAGACCCCTCCCCAGGTGCTCCTGCATCTGACCAACATTGCCAGCTTGCAGGAGCCTCTGTAAGAAGGAAGTCAGCAAGTCCATGGGTGAATCTCACTACGAGTCACGCCGACAGGGGTGGGAAAATGGTGCGGTGAACCCCCAGCTCTGGCACCTCCCTCCCCTCACCCCAGGCACAGGCAGGAGCCATCCTGTCAGGCCAGGTTTTCTGCCCAGGGCCACACACAGCTCCAGGTTTGGGGGAGACAGGCAATGCCCCACGGAGGGGGTACACAGTCACAACAAGGGTTTTTGGGGGCACCTCACACTGGTTTCAAGGTGCTGCCCAGTCCCCATCCCTTTGCACCTTGCTGAGGTGATGGCAGGTCTGGTGGGCACATCTACAGGGGAGAGGGTGGCTGTGCCACCTCCCTTATGTCTCCAAGAGTTCCTGCCTAATTTCTGGTCCAGGTTGTGTCCTCCTAACGCCTCAGGCTGCCAGCACTGGCCCCAGCACACTGGTCCCCACAGTGATTTGCAGACATCTCGGTGAGGACATCAGCCATGGCCTGACGGACAGTTTCTGTCAGCTCAGGGACATCCTTTGGGCTCAGGCCCCAGGTTTCTACCTTGGGGAGGACTCGGATGGTACACGTCCCTGGAGAGAGAAGAGAAGGGCCAGGGGTGCTGTTAGATGAACCCACCAAGAACCAGGTCTTCCCACCAGTATCCTCCACCACCAGCTGCCTCCCCACACCTCAGTGTTCCACAAAGAGTCCTCCAAATCCTACGAGCTTCATCCCCACCACCAGCTCTGCCTTCCGGCAACGAGGCTTCTTGTCCATCACTTACCAGAGGTGAATTTCTTATCCTTGGAGCTGAAGAAGTTCCAGTATGGGGAGATCACAACGGGGAAAATGGGAACCTGCAGGAGATGGAGGGTCAGGGGTGTTCCCCATACAGACTCCCCTCCCCAGGAGGGACTCCAGCTCCTCCCGTGTCCCAGGGTTCAGCAGATCCTGGTCTCCTCCCCAAGTCCTGCACCAGCAGGGTGGCTGTCCCTGGGGACTGCAGGCCCCATAAGACCCTAATGTCCCCAGTCCCACTGCCCTAGATTGCACACCCCACCCCATGCCGTTGAGGGCAAGTGGACGGGAAGGATGGCCTTACCTGAGCCTGCACAGCCAAGTGGAAAGCCCCACGTTTGAAGGGCAGCATGGATTTTTCCTGGTTCCTGGTGCCTTCGGGGAAAATCAACACTCGGAGCTACACGGGAGAGTGAGATACATGAGCATGGACCCTGACCAGATCAACCTGGGACCTGTTATGTCAGTCCTCCCCAGCTCCCCCCTGCTGCCAGGTCCCCTCACATTCTCACGCCGCATGGTCCTGGCTGTCTGGGAGATGACATTGATTGCATCTTCTCTTTTGTGGCGGTTGATGAAGATCATGCCACTGAGCCAGCAGGCCCACCCCACAGTGCCCAGGTACAGGAGCTCCTTCTTGACAATGGGCACACAGTGGTCAGGAATGATCTCCGCCATGCCTGGAGGATGGATGGGAGAGGAAAGAATCTGTCCATGCCCAATGGCACCCAAAACCAACCAGCCCTGTGTCTGTAATGACCCGGAATTGTCTTCCATTGTCCCAGCACACCCATAGCCCTGAGATTCTGTCCCATCAGCTCTTCTGGACTATGCCTACTATACTGCCCTGGATACAAATCCTGGTGCTGGCCTCACTGGGAACCCCCAGGGGGATCCTGGTCCACCCCTGCTGCACCCCAAAGGTTGCCCAAGCCAGTGAGTCTCCCCTCTCCCTTGCACGTACCTACAAGGTCAAGGGAAGCTTGGTGGTTGCAAACAATCACGTAGGGCTCCTTGATGTTCAGGTGCTCAGAGCCCTGCACCTGCATCTTGATGCCGTAGAAGTATTTGAGGGGCAGGATCGCAGCACGCAGGAGCCTAGGGCAGAGGAAGACATGTGGGGAGCAGATCGACACGGAATGAGGGGCTGCTTGATTTTTTTCCAGCCCTTCACAATCACTCGGAGAGCAGGCTGCAAGACTGGCCAGGCTAGATCTGCTCTACATGAGCAAAGAATCGTGTCTCAAGGAGGGTCTGTGTTCAGTGGCAGTGATGCTTTGCTTTTCCAAGCACATTTCCAGCCTGCATAGCCCAGAGCTAACCCTGTTACTGCCCCTGGGGTGAAACCGGCTGCTGCCTCACTACCAGAAATTCTGCATTGGAGCTGCTGATGAAGAAGAGCAGCCAGCTCAAACTGGTGAGAGAAATAAAATACCAAAACAAACAAACAAAAAAAACCACCCAAACCAAGCTTTTTGATGTCCAGGGATGACAGGGAAGCAAGAAGAGAAAGGATGGGATGTCTGCCTGCAGCCAAGGTGCAAACTATCACATCCCAATGAGGACAACTGCCTCTGGCCAGGTTAGTGTCATCCTGAGGCACAACTGGATCAGGGTGTGCGGGCTGGAAACCCAGACACCAGGGTCATAGTCTGGGTCACAGCCAAGAGGTGCTGAACTGTAGCTTGATGAGTACTGAAGAAGGACGTGCAGACGGACAGCCTTGAGAGATGGGTCTACAGGGATCTGGGTATCTCCAGGGATGTCCCTGCTGATGACCCATAGGACAGGGCTGCAGGCACCAAGCTTTGTGTTGCAGGTGGAAAGGGAAGAGAGCAGAGAAGAGAAAAAAAACAAATCAGTTTCATTCATTAGAGGAAATCACAAAGAGCACCTTCACCAGACCTGCAGTGTCAGGAAGAGATGGAAGGGGGAACAAGGAAGAGCAGTGTCACCATCCAGGGAGGGTTGGACAGGAAGGGTGACATTAGAATGGCTGTGCTGATGAAGGGTGATGCTCAGTATGAGAATAATGAGAGGAATGGAGGGAGGATGGAGCAACAGGGATTGCAGCACCCATGATGGAGATAAAATGCTGGTATGTTTTTGGTGTTGAAATGGAGCACTCAGACCCAAAGCATGAAGAGCATCCATGCCACAGTCCACTCATGTGGCAGCCATTGGTCCCAGAGAAACCACAGAGGACAGGGATGAGGACAGGGCTGTCAGCAAGAGCTCACCACCAGGTAGGGATGAGAAGAATTTCGGAAGGAGAGAGCAGAGGCAGGCACAGAAGGAGGAAGAGGAGGAGGCACAATGCTTGGAGGGTCCATTGTACCAGAAGGCCATCCATCCCTCGGGACGACACAGGCTCAGAGGTCCCTACACCTGCAGGGAAGCAAAACACTCGTGGCAATGCCCCGAAGCCAGGACTAATGACAGGAATGCACTCCAAGCCCGAGGCTTCGGGATTTGGAGGCTGAGGAGGAGACGGAACAGGGCGGGCGTGCTGCTGGGGTGTCGGTGGGATGAGATAAGGCAGCGTGAGTCACCGCTGCCTCACGCCGGGTATTTCCACTGAGCCGGAAGCATTTGCAACCAGGGCTTGGAGCACCTCCAGAGGTGTGCGTGCACAGCATTTCTGCACAAAAAGGACAAGGGAGACAGTCTACACCACCAACTGCTACCTTCAAACCACCGACCACGCTCCTATGCCGAGGGCCCAAAAATCCATCGGCACAAATACGTGACGGCTCGAGCACAGCAAATACTCAGATGTTCTTCGCTCTGATGTAATTATATCTCTTCTGGTATGCTGTCATGCCCACGAATCTAGTAAAAAGATTGCGACACCCTTGAAAGCAACCAGACCTTCCTCTCATGTTGCACAGTGATGTTATCTCGGCTGCCACCACCCCTGAGCACAGCTGACAGCACCAGCGCGTGACTCGCCGGAACATGACTGTGCCATGCCCGATGGCTGATGGCAGCGGGACATCCCAAAGTCCCCAGGGAGACTGCACTGGGTGTGCATTTGCATCCTGCTTATGGTTGTACCTCCAGTCTTTGCCGACCCCCCCGACCCCCTATTTCCCACCCAAATGATGACCCTGCTTTTGTGATGGCCAAGGATGATCCCTTTTATGCTACTTCATCCTGCCGGGACCACTAGTCCCAACCCCACTGGCAACCTCCATCGTGGTGTAAACATCCCTGGGCATGGCCATAACCTCTTCACCTCACCACAAAATGCTGATGCACCCTTCATTGCCACATGGACATGACCACAGCCTTCACTGTGACCACAGGGCTCAACCACCAGCCAAAACACAGAGAGCATGTGTCCACAGAAACACATGAGCTTCTCCCTTCCAGTCAAGCCATCTCCACATCAGAAGCCCATCCCCAGGCCATACTCACTTCATATTCTCCACAGAGCGTCCCCGAAGAGCTGCAAAGGGGGACAGGAGGGTGGCCATAGCCAAGATCCAGCAGTTGAAGAAGGCCACCTTGCAGAAGTAGCGGAAGGTGGCATTGTATCGGTAAAGCAGCAGGATTGCCAAAGGGAGGAGGAGGAGCAGCCCATGGAGCAGGACCACCTCCATCGTGCTGCCCTTGCAGGAGGATGCTGGGGAGCTCAGCCCGCGTCCCTGGGAGAAGGGCAAGTGGAGCAGGGGATGCTGAGGAGCCCGACAGGTGACTCAGGTGGATCAGCAGAGAAGTTCGTGGGCGTTTGGGGCTGGTCCAGGGGAAGCTACCATGTGTTGAGGATGGACTGGCTCAGACAGGAGGCAGACTACCCCACTGACGTGGAGAGTGGTGGTGAGTCAATGCCGGGTACCCTGGGTCACCCAAAGTGTCATTGCTGCTAAGTGCCCTCCTGGGCTGTTAAAAGCCATTGCTGTGCCTCAGACTCGATGAGGTCAGATCTGTTGGCCACAAAAGCATCCATGCTCTGGGGCGCTTCTCCTGGCCACAAGGACCCCAACCCTGGGAAAGGGGGATCTCAGCAGGTAGGGACAGCAGGAGCTGGTTCGGGTCCATGCCCATCACTCCAGCAAGGCTTAGAGCAATTCCCTGTTGGCATCATGGCTAACTCCCAAACCTCACCCTGCCAAGTACCGGATTATTAGAAGATCTCTCCTTGCCTGGGTACACAGCAAGCACGTGGTGTCAGGGCTCCCCATCTCCCTGCTCCTCCCAGTTTGGACTGCAGGAGCCCTTCTGCCCTTCCCCTCTCAAGGCTGAGTATCTCTCACCAAGGTCCAGGTGACACCACAGTGGTTTGAGCCCTGCCAGACCCTCCAGCTCCCACCCTGGGCTGAAGGAGATGCCAGCCTTCACCCCAGCCGGGGGATGCATTGCGTTAGGTGTTTACATAGGTGTAATTAACATGCACAGGGTTGTAATTATCCTCTCCTTCCTCTCTGTTTCTTTCGCACTGGGCACACAGGATGTAAGACAATTCTGGGTTGCCATGCAGAAACTTGCTGGTTTATAAAGCAAGCGTTTGCCACTGCAGAGATAACTCTGGCCTGTCTCAGCAACCAGCAGCATCTCCCAGCCTGGCTGTTCCTTGTCCCAAGCCCTGCCAGGAACATCCATGTGCTGCTGCTCAGACCCATGGATTCATCTCTGGACCTTGGGGCAGGAGCCTGTGAACAGAGAGCTCCACTCATGCCTTCCCATAACAGCCCCACAGTCCCATCACACCACACTGAGGAGAGACATCACATCACCTGGGTCAAACCCAGCAGCCCCATCCCTCATCTGACACAATTTACCTTCAGGAGGACCACTCTGCGTCTCCCCTGCTTCATTCCCCTCCATATCCATAGCTGCTCTTTCCACCCATGCCTTCTTCTTGTCCCTGCTGATGCAGGTGCAAGCAGATGCTGGTGGACTTCTGGCTGTGTGATGCTCCCCATGCTGCCAGCTGAAGGGTGCCCTGATTCAACCACTATGACCCAGAGAGGGCTGCAGGGGTTACTTCCACCACAGGTGTTGTAATCCCCATTGCTTCATCCTCCCATTCTTCTCATTATCCTCATATTCAAGCTGAGATTGGGCCATATCTTGAGCCCAGAGTACATGACTGCCTCATCCACAGGTGATTCCTCTCCCCCTTCTTCCCTTTCTGTCTCTACGGATGAGGAAGCCTTTGTGCACCAGCCTGGTCTCCCATAAAACTCAGCTTTGCTCCCAATTGCACCCCAGCGTCACTATCAGGCACTGATATGCCCATGCCCATGCCCCCCCCC
>VXBJ01006027.1:83139-111696 GCA_013400055.1 Nycticryphes semicollaris
TTGCTGGGCACGTTGGCTTCCTTCCTCGTGAGCCACCCCACAACTATGGATATGATGGAGCACTCCAGCACCTGCAGGATCTTCTGGGGTTGAGGACTGGGAGGTGGAGGAGATACCACCTCAGGAAGCGTGGAGCTCACAGCCTCTCCCGTACCACGTCGTAGTACTCTGTGGGGAGAAAACAGGGAGCTGAGGGATGTGCAATGGCCACCCCCTGGATCTGATGGATGGAGGGAGCAGGGAAGGGCTCACTCAGCCTTTGATCAGGAGCTGCCCACTTAATGCACAGAATCACAGAATCTCAGGGATTGGAAGGGACCTTGAAAGCTCATCCAGNGGTATCACTGAGAAGAGCCTGGCTCCATCCTCCTGACACTCACCCTTTCCATCTTGATAAACATTCTGGAGGTCACCCCTCAGTCTCCTCTTCTCCAAGCTCAAGAGACCCAGCTCCCTCAGCCTTTCCTCCTCTGGGAGATGCTCCACTCCCTTCAGCATCTTTGTAGCCCTACCCCGGACTCTCTCCAGCACTTCCCTGTCCTTCTGGAGCTGAGGGACCCAGAACTGGACACACTATTCCAGATGGGGTCTCCCCAGGGCAGAGTAGAGGGGGAGGAGGACATCTTTGAGGGACATGGGGAGAACATGTCCTTACCCGATGCTGGTGGGACATTGGCTCCCACGGTCCCTGTGGCACTGGGGGGTGGTGGTGGGGGCACCATAGGGCTGGAGAGGAGCAAGAACAGGAGTAAGTGCCAGCCTGGCATTGTTCCTTGTGTCCCAGCTTGGGCTGGAAGTCCTGTTACAGCAGGGGCCGCACACATGGCCCCGCAACACCCTCATTACTCACAGCTCCCCATCCTCAGCTAACGAGCCTGTGCCCAGGTACCGCACGGACACCGGTCCCTGATCCCATGTCGGGACCGGCCATGCCAGGACGGGTGCAGGACCAAGGTAGGGGATATAGTGATGGTGGAACACCACAGCCTCCTCTTCCTCTTCGGTCTGCGAAGGTCCCGCCACCACCTGCGGGGAGGAAGAAAAGGGCAGGGCTGCCCTGAGCTCCTTTCAGCAGCTTGGGGCACGGCTCCCCAAACAGCAGCGAAGGAATTCCTGCAGAGCCGCACTTGGCTGCGATGCTGCCGGCATGGAATAGCTCTCCCAGGGTCTGGCTGGGTGGGCTCAATCCCACACAAAGCTCCACGGTCGGCCAGCGTGGGAACTTGGCTGCTGGGCAGACAGGGAGGTGGCAGCCCCACAGCCAGGACCTCAAAACTCTGCTGGGAAGGGCCCGTTTGATCCAGCCACTGAGATGCAACGGGCAGAGCCTGCCCATGGGTGAACTGGTGGGCACTGGGCGGGCAGCACAGGGAGGGGGACATGCCTAGAGATGCCAGCTGGCAGCGAGCAAGGCAGCTGCCTGCAGCCCAGCTCTCGCCCCCGCCAAGAAAGCAGCGTTTGTTTCCCCCCGCGGAGATGAAATGTTTAATATGATTTGTGTTTGAGATGAACTTTTAAATGAGACGTAATGAATAGTGTTCGGCCACCACAGCCCGGGGCTGCACCCTGCCCGGACCGCAACACGCAGGGAGGGCCCTGACTCTTCCCAGCTGGGCTAAATCGCTTCCAAGAAGCCTGGATGTGATCCGTGTTGGCAGAGCTGGGGATCAAACCAGCACAAAGAGCCCCAAACTGCTGAGGGGCTGCAGAGCCTGGACTAAGATGGGCTGAGACCACCCAGCTTCTGTGCCTGGAGGGGTCCCACACTGTGCTGAAGCAGGACATGGGCATCCTGCTCTCCTGAGAAGCTCTGGAAGGGTCTCTTTGCCCACCTTTACGGTCCTCTTTGGTCCTATGGTCCCTTTGCAGCATCCCTGACCCTTACCTGGGCAGTGGCTGGGGATGGCCCGAACCCGAAGGACGCCAGAGCAGACACAGCCAGGCTGTTCATCACCATCTGGTACATTTGGAAGTTTTGAATCATCATCAACTCGATTAAATCTGCCAGAGAGTAAGGGGCTCTGTGTCAGAAAGAGGTCAGAACAAGGGCACAAGAAACATGGCCATGGGATGAACGGCTGGGATGGGATGGGATGGGATGGGGCAGCACCATGGCTTGTCCCCGCGCCCAAGTGGTGGGACCTATGCCAGACCCCCCACCCCAGTTTGGAAGGCCCAATGTGGCATTTTAAAATTATTTTGCTGGGATAAAGCTTTAAAATAGCCATATTTTCAGCCTTTTCTTATTTGCAAATGTAATTAAACATCTGGTCTGGCTTGCTGAGGGCTGCTCACAGAAGGTGATTAGTGGTGCTGGAGGCATCAGACTTTCCGCCCATTCGGAGGAGAATTGCTGTGGTCCTGGCAGTGCACAGCGGCTTGGCAAGGCTCTGCCTTGGCACCAGGTGGAAGTGCTGGTGTCCTCAGGGTGGCACCGCATGGGGACCACATCAGGATCAGCTCTGCTTGGCACCACATCATGCGGGGTGGGGGGTGGGTGCTCAGAGACCCTCCCAATCAGGCAGGAGCTGGGGTTGGACCCATCTCCATTCCCAGGAGCAAGCACCGATGGAGCTGGATGCAGGAGAGGAGTGGGATGGGGATGCTCAGTTCCTCCCCAGCCCCTACCTGGCTCTGCACAGGGAGCTGGGACTTGGAACGGCCGTGCACGTACATGTCCACATCCCAGTCCTCTTGGCTGGTTGCCTAGGCCACAAGGTGGCCACTGAGGGCAATCTGGCTGCAGGGGAAGCGCAGTATCTGGCTCTGCACTCCTATTAAAACATCCCAAATTTGCCGCAGGCATGAAATTCTCCTGCAAAGTGCCTACAAACCTGCTGGAGGGGCCATCCCCGAGATCCTGCTGGCTTTTTGCACCAGACCCTTGAGCCCCCATTAGCCAGAACTCAGGAGAAAAGGGTTTTGGGCACCCCTGTGTCCCACATGCCAGAACCCAAAGTGCTTTCACGGCTGCAGGGACGGGCTCCCAGGGCACCCATGAGAGAGCCAACCCTCCAGCAAGGAAGGTTACAGCACAGCCCGGGAGGAGGGAGTGGGCCAGCAGCCAGGCATTGAACCAGGAGGAGAAGACATGCGAAGGGCTGGCGGCTCTTAATGCATCCCACCCATCCCACTGGAAAAGCAGCCAGCTGCAAGGGGCCAGGCTGGGGTCTCCAGTCTCTTCCCACACCAATTTTCAGCGTGTCCTTTCCTCTGTGTGTTTTTAAAGCCAGCTCAACCTCTTCCCCCTCCCTGCAACGCTGTACGGCTTCACCCACGGCGTGCCCCCGGGGACCACCAGCTCCCCTGTCTCCGCTCTCTGCTCCCCAAGCCCAGGCTGCTGGATCCTGGGTTGCACAAAGTTGGGTGAAGCTCCTATAGACAGTCAGTCTTGGCTCCCACCCCCAGTGTCCCACAGGCTCTGGGGTTGGCATGTGTCCCACCTGGGAGCCTGCATCACCCTGTTTTTCCCCAGTGATGCTCCCTACACCCACATGAAATGGGGTTTTGGAGAACAGAGAGAGAGGTGGAGTTACAAAAAAACAGCCCAAAACCATTCCCTGGGAACATCCCAGGCTGGCCAAAGCCAGGCCAGACTTTGAGGTTGGTAAAACCACCAAAAATTGCAGCCCATGGGGCAAAGCAACCATCAAAGCATGGTGTAAGGCTGAAGAGGGTGGGCATAGCCCCTCTGCCTGCCCCTCATCCTGAAAAGGCTGGGGGGAAAAAAGAAGAGGATGAAGTTAAGCAGGTTCTAATGCTGACATCACGCACCTCCCCGGATATCTGGGGGTCTGGCAGGGGGAGCCAGGGCAGCCACAGTCCCAGGAAGCTGCTGGAGGATCACCACCGGCTTCTGGGGCACCGTCACGGCCCCACCAGGTCTCCCAGCTTGGAGCTGAAAGGCAGGAGGGGAAAAAAAAAACAACCCTAGGGATCTCTCACTTTTGCTTTAATTTAGTGTCCTGTTAGTGGGGCAGCCTGGGAAGAGAGGGGCAAGGAAGAGGGAGGAGCAACACTAGCCCATGTGGAAGCAGGGATGAGAGCCTCGGAGGAGTGGGTGGCATGGATTGCATGCCTGGTAAGTCCCAACCCCTGGGGACACGTCCCTGTGGACAGAAGTGGCCTTCCCAGTGACCAGGGTCTGCAGGGAGCCAGGAGGTGTTGTGCAAGGAGCAGCTTTGCTGCCCCCATTCCCAGTGCCCACCCCATCCTGTGTCCTGTTTTCCCCACCCAGTGATCCCTGACTACCCCATAAATCCAGAGCCCGGGGCTTACCATCTGCGGGGTGACATAGGTCCCTGCTGGGGTGTCCCCCCAGACCCCATGGGGTGTCCCCACCTCCATGGCTGGGGCAGGCGATAGGGCCAGCAGGGCTGCTGCTGGCAGCAGGGCTCGTTGCTATAGCTCTTGGGGCTAAACAAACCCTGCCCTGAAGGTTGGGCCAGTGGAGGAACATCCCCAGGCTGGTTTTCCCCGTGCTGTATCCCCAGGGTAACCCTCCCACTGCAAAGGGCTGTGGGGCAGGGATGGCTTGTGGGGCCCCCCACACTCCTCACCCCGACAGCATTTCCGAGCCTGCAGCACAACTTGCCCTGCAGGGGACTGAGCTGGGAGCAGGGAGCTGCAGAATTTTCCAAGCCCTGCTACTGGTCCCAGTGGCAGGGGAGACCTGGTCCCAGTGCTAGGGCTGCTGGCAGCAACCCACAGCATGTGTCTTTGGGGGCTTTCGTGAAGTCTCAGGTCCCAGCATCCTGTGGTGTCCACAGGTCCCATCCGTCGTGGCTGGTAGGAGATGGGGCTGTTCCTGCCCTGTGCTTATGTTCTCAGTGCCTCCGGTTCCCAGTCTTGGGGGCTGCAGGAGATATTTGGGGACACCCAGCCCAAACACCACCACCCCAGGACAAAGCAAAGGTCACTCAGCTGGGGGATGAGAGGGAAAAACTGCCGTGGCATCTCCCTGCTAAATTTTTCTTGGGCTTTGATCCCCGAAAACAGTTTTTAAAGGTCACTGTCTCACGTTGGATTCTAGCCCACTGCCAGGTCACCTCTCTGGGGCAGAAGGCAGAGAAATGGGGGAAAAAAAGGATGGGGCAGGGGCTGGCAGGATGTGTTTCCTGTCGGGGCGGCTCACTCCTCACCACAGCACCTCTTTTACTGGGACTTGTTGAGAGGTCCTGTCAAGCACTGGTGGAAAGCACCGGAAGGCAGTGGCAGTGTGTCCCTGTGAGGATGAGCTGTGTCACCTGCGCCTGAGGGCTGGGGGTGAGCTCCAGGATGTCGGAGCAAACGTGGTGAAGTGCCTTTTACAGGGATCAATGGGAGACTGGTCTGGTTGAGAGTCTGGGATAGCTTTAGATGTCTGAGATATGATCTACAAAGTTCTGCCGTGGCTGCTGTGGGATGGAGGCATCCCTGCCTGCACACCACGGGTTTGGGGTCTCTGTTGGTGGAGGGAGAAGGTCCTTCCACCCCGTGGGATGTCCCCTTGCATGTCCTCAGAGACAATATCCTCCTGCATACAAACGAGACACATTGGCCAGGGATGTCACTCAGCCCTGCCCATGCTATCTGGTCCTCCTCAGGGTCCCTTAAGTCTGGCTCCCAACCTGAAGGACCACATCCCTGGAGAGGAAATGGTTGGCCACCGAATCCCACCACGGAAGCCTAGGCAAGAACCGATTGTGCCACAGCCTGCTGCTGCATGTTCCAACCTCCAGTTGCTGCTCTCCCCAACCACTAGTCCCTCCCAGGATGTTCACAAGGGGATTTGTGTCCAGCAGACCAAAACCAGCTCACATTTTCCCTTTATCTCCCCCCAGCCAGGGAGCTCTGCATGTCCCAGCTCGTCTCAGGGAAACACTGCATAAAATGTTTTAGCCCCAGCAACCTCATTGCCATGAAAACCCACTCTCTCCCCCAAAACAGCCCAACTTCCTACTGGCCCCAGGTATCTTTCCTCCATTTCCATCAGCTGCATTCCCCCAACTCCTCTTCTGGGTCTTTATTTCCATCAATATTACATCCAAAATTCGCAGGCCACTGATAGCACAGATCTGGGAAAATTTCCCAGGAACCGAGCCTGCAGCCAGCCCTGCTCACCAATCAGGAACAGATGTCCCCAAAACCCCTTCTTCTGCCCCAAAATGGCACTAGAGATACCCCCAGATGCCAGGGGAGGAGCGCTCCGAGGCCGGCTGCCTTAGCCCCCAGCCTTTGGCTCCAGTCAGGCTATTTTCTGCTTGATTAGATTTTGCTCCGAGTTCCTAATTTCTCCGAGCCCCTCCGGATTATTTCTCTGCCTTTTGTTATAGCTCCCAAATTCCCATTATTTGCACATTTAATTACCGCGCTGATTACCCCCTGCTTCTGGCAGAGCCTGTCTTGCTCTGAATGGAGCCCGGGTATCCGCCTCGCTGGCGCTAATATTGTTCTCATCTGTAGGAAAGATTCAAGCTCTGGGGCGAAGGGTTGAGCAACGTGAAGAAACCTTCTGCCAGCGGTGAGACAACAAGGGGAGACGGGGGACCTGCTCTGAATGTCCTCAGCACCCCCCCACCATGGCAGCTTGAGTCCCTTGGGGGGTGTTATTGGTTGCCCATGATGTCCTTGGCTGCATCATGGAACTTGATGGATGTGCTTCTTGCATCATGGAAGATTTTTGATGCTCGATGATCTTTAAGGTCCCTTCCAACTCCAACCATTCTGTGATTCTATGATCTCATGCAGCGTTGCAGGACAGGACACAGGCTAGGGGCTCACCTGAGGGCAGAGCTGTGCTTGGCTGCAGCCTGGCACCGTGGCATGTCCCTTTTGAAGACCCCTGGCACGTCTGTCATGGCAGAGAGAAGGTCTGAGCATCAGTGGGAGAGAGGAAGCAGGAGACACCGGCATCATATGGCCAACTGTGCATGTCAGCCCGGCTCCCAGTCTTCTTTAAATCACAGTGTCACTGAATTAGGGCTGCAGGTATCAGAGCAGGGGCAACCCCTGCCCAGGCCCCCTCCGGGCAGGAGCACTTATGGCCGTGTGGGTGGATTGACTGCTGGGTGGTGGATGGATGCTGAGTGGTGTCATAAGCACTGGCCAGGAAAGCACAGTCTGGGCACAGGGGCCAGAGGAGGCCATGGAGATGCTGGGAGGGCTGGAGCCCCTCTGCTGTGAGGACAGGCTGAGAGAGTTGGGGAGGTTCAGCCTGGAGAAGAGAAGGATCTGGGAAGGGTTGGACACTGAAAGGGAGGATGGAGCTGAGATGTGGGGAAGAACTTGTTTGGTGTGAGAGTGGAGAGAGCCTGGCCCAGGTTGCCCAGAGAAGCTGTGGCTGCTCCATCCCTGGAGGGGTTCAAGGCCAGGTTGGAGGGGGCTTGGAGCCACCTGGTGTGGTGGAAGGTGTCCCTGCCCAGGGCAGGGGATGGCACTGAGTCGTCTTTAAGGTCCCTTCCAACCCAAACCATTCTATGATTCTATGAAATGCAAGTATCAAAGGACATAGGATGGGCACAGAGAAAAACAGCTGTGGCTGTGCTTTCCCCAGGACACTGCCCAGAGATACCTTTCACAGGAAGAAATGACCCTCCAGCTTGACATACCACATCTTCTCACCAAGGACGTGGGATGAGGACCCCCATCAGCTGACTCACCTACACTAGGGGAGGTGTCAACCTGGGACCAGTTTATGTTCCCTGTCTTGACGTGCTTGGCAATGGCACATACACCACCCACATGTGCATCAAAGAAAACTGTAGCTCAGGTGGGATCAGAGGATTATAACATTCTGGTGGGGTTGGACCCTGTTGTCCACAGTAAAAGCCGCCTTGTCAAACCCATTCCCCAGACTGAAATGTGTCCCACAACATCCTGAGGATGCTCAGCAGATAATTTTACTGGCAGCTCTTACTTTGGAAAATCTTGAGCCCCTCTCTTGTTCTTGTTCTGGAAACCCTCACCTAAATCTTCACCCTAAATCAAACCCAAGGCCAAGAACTCTGGTTAGGCAGAGGGTGGGCTACACCAGAAGCTTTGCTTTGAGCCATGGTCAGGACCAAGGCAGTGGTCCTGAAACAGGGTCACTCCCCTGGGGACCAGAAGGGACAGGCACCTTCTGCCACCCCCTTGGACATGAACTGAACATTGGCACCACGTGGGTGCACAAGCCAGGAGCAGGGGCTGACGTTCCACCAGGCATCTGGAGCAGGATCAACATGATCCAGCCCCTTGGAGGGGAGTGATGCTCTCTCTTGTGTGGGTCTCAGCTCACAAAGCAAGCAAAGAAAGCTCAGCATCAATGAGCTTTGGCGCATTAGCTGAGAAGGAGAACAGGGGCACATGGGGCATGGTGGCCAGCCATCAGACCAGGAACACCGGGACGGTGATGCATCCAGCCCAGATGAGCTGGACTCTGATATGGCCTGGCAGGAATGACCTACTGAGCTGCTCTCTCATAGGTGGGGAAGAGAACGAGGAGATGGCACATCCCTTGAGCCCACCCCCTCTTTCCCAGAGAGATTCCCAAAATGAGGAAACAACCTTGCCTAAGACGGGTGGAGGATGAAGTAAGCACGACTGAGGCAATCCATCCCCCCATAATCCCTGCTGGCTCTTAAGGGGTATAAAGAAACCAGTCCAAAAACCAGTTTGTCCTTGCGCATGAAGACAAACCCTGGATGCGGAGTGGCAGGTTGGCAGCCACCATCCCCATCATGCTGTCACACACAGCCATGGGGCCACATACCTCTTGGGGATGCTCTGGGGCTCCAGGAGCACAAGTGGGTGAAAGCCTCCCATTTTGAAAGATAATTACAAAGAAAAGTCCCGTCTTCCTCAAGCCATCATCATAGAATCACAGAATGGCTAGAGTTGGAAGGGACTTTAAAGATCATGCAGTTCCAACTGGATGCCCTGGGCAGGGACACCTCCCACCACACCAGGTGGCTCCAAGCCCCCTCCAACCTGGCTTTGAACCCCTCCAGGGATGGGGCAGCCACAGCTTCTCTGGGCAACCTGGGACAGGCTCTCACCACCCTCACATCAAACAAGTTCTTCCCCACATCTCATCTTCATCTCCCCTCTTCCAGTTTGAAGCCATTATACCCCTTGTCCTGTCACTCCACTCCCTGAAAAAGAGTCCCTCCCCAGCTCTCCTGGAGCTCCCTTCAGATCCTGGGAGGCTGCTCTAAGGTCTCCCCAGAGCCTTTTCTTCTCCAGCCTGAACAACCCCAGCTCTCTCAGCCTGTCCTGACAGCAGAGGTGCTCCAGCCCTCTGAGCATCTTGGTGCCCCTCCGCTGGACTCATTCCAACAGGTCCATGTCCTTTCTGTGTTGAGGACTCCAGAGCTGGACACAGTGTTCCAGGTGGGGTCATCCAGTTACCGTGGTCTCCTTTTAGTCTGAATCACTCTTTGCAGGCCATTTCCTTCCCCAGAGCCTAAAATTAAGCAAGAGGATGTTGGCGAGGGCTGGGGACACCCTGCTTCTTCCCACCATCAGGTGGGAAGGAGGTAACACAATTAGTAATTTCCAGCCCTTGGTAAACGAGCACTTGCCACTTGCAAAAAGATTACTGTGAGTGACTTCATTTGCTTTGGAAACGGCTGAGTCATTTGTAATTACCAACAGGCACCAGCAGCAATCCCAGCACTGGCAGAGGATTAATGGGAGCACCCGTGGCTGGAGGGCAACCTCCAGGAGCTTCCCAGGGCTTTGGCATGGAGATGGGCAACCCATGGCCGTGTGTGTGCCTGGGGCAAATCCTCCTCTCCTGTGCCCTCCACTCAGCCACTGCTGTCCCCATCACTGTCCCCATTGATGCCTCTGTGCTGGTCCAGGTGGGGAGCCCCAAGGGGGTTGGAGAGTCCCAGACTGGGCCAGGATTTGCAATGCAGTGAGTTTGACCTCATTTCATAGAATCATAGAATGGCTTGGGTTGGAAGGGACTTTAAAGATCACCGAGTTCCAACCCCCCCTGCCCTGGGCAGGGACACCTCCCACCACACCAGGTGGCTCCAAGCCCCCTCCAACCTGGCCTGGAAGCCCTCCAGGGATGGGGCAACCACAGTTTCTCTGGGCAACCTGGGCCAGGCTCTCACCACCCTCACACCAAAGAACTTCTTCCCGAAATCTCAGCTCCATCTCTCCTCTTTCAGTGTCCAACCCTTCTCCCTCCTCCTCTGGCTCCCCTCCCTCATCAAGAGGCTTTCCTAGAGCCCCTTGAGGGATTGGAAGGGGCTTTAAGATCTCGCTGGAGCCTTCTCTTCTCCACGCTTCCCCAACTCTTTCAGCCTGGCCTCCCAGCAGAGGGGCTCCAGCCCTCCCAGCATAGTCCCTAAGAGCAATGTCCCCCTAATGCCAGCAGGGCTGGGCAGGTCACCCATGCAGGAGGTCAAGCCACTATTGTCATACTCAGTGGAGGACCACCTCAGGAAGGCAGAGGTTGTTGGGCATCACCTGAGGGGTTCCCACTGCTCCCCCCCATCACACGGGGTGCTTGCTGGGGAAGGGAAGAGCAATGCTCCCCCTCCAGCCATGCAGTGCTTGACAAACCTGGCCCCCTCCAAACTGAGTTGCTCCCCTCCAGCAACCAGCTGGGAAGGGGACCCTCAAATCAATTTGCCACCAGGTGGCACCATGGCCATGTGGGGGACACTTAGCATAGCTCAGGGACACCGCCACCCCCCCAAAGCAGACCACCATCACCCCCTTCCTCTGCCCCTCAGCCGCCTCTCCCCTGTGGGGAGATGCGGGGCAGGGGGTTGCTTGCATCGGGTGTTGGGGGGTTTTTTTGGGTTTCATGGCGTCTGATAAGGCACCCTCCCTCTGCCTTGTTTATACACTGTCGGAAAATTAAATGATTAAGAACGGGTGTTTGCATTTCAGGGGAAAGTATTAGATGGTAATGAGCCTGGCCGGGTCTCAGCAGCCTTTCGTGTCAACATCACCGCGGGCTCAGCCTTCGCCGGCCCGAGAGCGGCGGCAGTCGCTCCTAATAATGTCAAGCCTGTGCTTTTTAAATATTAAGGGCCTAGTTCCTTTATTTGCCTTTTCTTTTTAGGGGTATTTAATCTGCACATAGCACCTCTTACTGGGGCCTTTGAAGGGCAGAGCGACGGCAGCCGCTCACTCATTGGCTTCGTATCTCATTATGAGGAGTTATGGAGGGAGTAGCTAATGGGATCTGCTGCCTCGTTAAGAAATGGTAATGACGTAGGATTACTAAAATTGGCAACATAAACGGTTCACCCTCCTCCCACCCCAGTACCAAGTGCAGAGCACCACCACTACCCCCAAGCCCTCTACCCTCCAGAACGGGCCCTTGGGGTTATTTTCACCCCCTCTTTTCACCATCACCCACACCTGAGTTGTTCTGACAAGGAGGCTTTGGGGTGGAGGAAGGGGAGGATAGGGACGGGACCCAGGAGTGCAAGGCTGGATCCTTAATCCCCAAAAATTATCACGGATGCCTTCCCCAGGCTCTTGGATTTTCTCCTCCTTCCTTCACCCCCTCCTGTCCTCTCTGCTTCGTCACTAAAAGCATTAAAATGGCAAAGTTTGGGTCAAAATTCCCTTTGCTAAAGGGGCTGGGCCTTTGTAGTGTGGAGAATTATATCTCTCTCTATATAACTATACATATGTATTTATAATATTAATATAATTTTAATACAAATATGTATGTTGTGTATTCATTTTTTAAAATGTATTTTTACGTATATAAAGAGAAGAGCCCAGGTAAGGGCCCAGGGCTCCGTAGCTGGCTCCGAGGGCAGCCCCATCCCTGAGCATGGCTGGGAGCGATGCTGTGCTGGGTGGTTTGTGGTGGGCACCCATCATGGGCTCCTCCTTCTTCCTGGCATCCACCAACACCCACCGTCCCGGCAGCACCAAACCTCCAACCTCACGAGCTCCCATGAGACCAAGATCCTCAATTGAGGCAGAATTAAGATATTTTGCAGGGCTGCCTGCTGCCTGCCAGACACCCACAGCCCACCCCAGGCCTTTCTGGGTAGGGGGTGTGTTTTAGAAAGGGGGTGTCCCCAGGAGGAGAGGCAGGGGGTGAACGGGCAGGGTGGACCTGGTGCCAGGGCTGATGGAGACCCCCATATGGGCAGGGCTTGAAGGAACATCACTGACCCCCATGCGTGCGGCCAGGCATGCACACACGTGTCAGGGCATGTGCTTGCACATGTGTGTATGCACAGTCCCAGTATCTCGACATCTCCTTTGAGCTCTCTGCCTTCCTCTAGTCCCAGGTCCAACATGAAGCCAACCCATGGCATGCCCCCTGCACCCCATCCTGGTTGCGCCCCCGCTTCCCACAGCCTTTACCCAGTGGTTTTCCGGCTCAGCAGCATCCAAGGAGCAGGTGGGAGGGCTCCGTGCCACCCCCCACCTCTGTGCATCCCCCTGGGCCCAGATGGGGGTCCCTGGGTCCCTGATGGGAGCAGATAAAGGGGTGCTGTCAGCTCACTGGTGGCCAGGGTGGGCAGTGCCAGGCTGGGGTGTCCCCCCCGTGCTGCTCCTCGCATCCAGCCCTCTGGTGGGGAGGGGGAGCAGAGGGTGGAGCCTCCCATATTACCAGATCCAGGAGCTGTGACATTCATTCTCGCAGAGAGACGGTGCTGGGCAAGGAGGTGGTGGTGGGGACAGTCAGAGCTGGGTGGGGATGGGGTGCAGGTCACCCAAGAGGGACTGAGCATCCTCCACAGAAAAAGGTCCTGGAGAGAGCTGGGAGCAGGACAGCGTTGGGAAGGAGCAGCAAAAGTGGGGTTTGGGGGGAGCAGGGTGCGGGTTCACCCCTGTGAGCCAGGGTGCCGATGTGGCCCCCCACCCGCAGGACCACACAGGGGGAGCTGGGCTGTCCCCAGCCTCTTGGGGACACCTGTGGACAGGGCAGCACAGGGTTGGCTCCAGCCATGGTGGGCCCATGGCAGCCCCACAGTGCCTGCACGCTGCTGGTCCTGCTGCTTGCACTCCCGATGCTCCAGGTAAGTGTTCCCAGGGATGAGGGGACCGCGGAGGGGAGAGGGTGGGCAGTGTGTGTGGTGGTCCCCTGCCTGTGACAGCTTCTTCGGGGGTCCGGCCAGCCCTAGGGAGCAGCATGCCTGTAGTCTTGGTCAGGGGTCAAGTTTCCCTCAGCATGTCCCCATCCCTGTCCCCATCTCTCAAGCTGCCTGTCCCAGGGGTGACACCAAGCCACAGCTCCGAGAACTGCTGGCACTGCTGCACCCATACCTGGGCTTTCCCAGCAGCTTCTGGGGGAGGGTTTGCAGTGCGGGGAGGGTTTGCAGTACAGGGAGGGAGGTGGGCAATGCTGGGACCCCACTGTGTTCCTCAGAGCTGGGACAGCACTGGGGGTCCTGCCGGGGCATCTGGCAAAGCTCCAGTGGGGTTCAGCTCCAGGGATTGCTCCAGGGCATACCCAGGGAGGGTGACACCCCTCTGCCCTGCCCTGGGGACAGTCCCCTCCATCATGATGTAGGTCCCAGATGAGGGGGCTTCACTCACATCATTGTCCAGGGAGCTCCCAAACCCCGGGGGCCTGGGGGAACATCCCCAGGGGTGAGGGTTAGGATGGCTGGAGAGTGTGGGGGGCAAGGACCACCCGTTGGGTGCACCCCATCACAGGGTAGACCCATGGGGACCCATGGGGACCAGGTGCCTGCTGAAATGGGGTGGGACACGGAGGGGTTGTTCTGCCGGAGCAATGCACGGTGGGTCTGGAAGCCGTGCAGCCAAGCCAGCCTGAACTTGTCAAATTGCTTCGGCGGGAAATGCCGGAGGGTGGAGGGCTCTGACGGGAGAGGGTTTGGGCTCGGTGTTCCTCTACAAAGCCTTCAGGGTGGCTCCCGCAAGCTCCTTAGCTACCACAGAGGGTTTAAATAATGGAAAGGAAATTAAAATGAAAGGAAAGAGGAGAAAAGGAAAGGAAAAAGAATGGAAAAAGAAAGGACAAAAAAAAAGAGAAAAGGCAAAACAGGAAAAGGAAAGGAAAGGANGGACCTGCCTGCCCTGAAGCAAGCTCCAAAGGGAGCGCTGCACATTACCTGCTCCGCTGCTCCAGCAGTCATGCTGCGTTGCCATAAATAATAAAAACCAGCAGCTTTGCAGCTAAAAGGGGCTGCGGCACCTCTGGCCAGTCCAGATCCTTCCTCACTACAATGTGCTTCCCTGAGAAAGCTCAGCAGCCATCACCAAAACGTATTTTGCAGGAATTTCCTTGTAAATCTTGTGCTCAGCAGGAAAAGGAAATTCAGTCTCCTGGGGGAGGTGAAGGAGCCCCAGGGGATAGGCTGCATGATGGCCAGGACAGGGCAGGGAAGGACAGAACTCAGCCAAGCCATGCTTTAACCTCCAAGACTTCTCTCCAGTCCTTGGGTCTGCTTGCCCACCCTTATCCCTCTCGTTCTCCAGCTTTTATATCTCTGGCCTCACCCCTAATACTGCCAAGAAACCCAGTGCCTTCTCCTTGGCCCAGAAACCTTGCCCCAGGCACACCCCATCTTCGGATGCTACAGCCCCCATCTGCATCCTTGTGTGGGGATAGATGGATAGGAATGGGCATGGATGCTTGGGAATTGGCATGCAAAATTCAGCCTCAATCTCCCATCTCTCCAGCTGGAAGCTAAAGGGGGCAATCCCAAAAGCGGGAATTCCCAGGCAGATTCTCTCCCAGGGCACTGAGCCACCACATCCCTTGCATTTTTGGGAGCTGTGGGGTCGGGGCAAACTCTTTGGTGTTTCAGGACTTCTGGCAAATGCAAGAGATTTAAGGAGCTCAGCCTGCCTGTTCTGCAGCACAGCATCTCCCCAAAGAGATGGGGAACAGGAGAAGGGTGAACTCCAGCAGCCATGACCGATGCCTCTGATTAAAATCCACCTGCCTGAACGTGAGCAAATCCCAGCCAGCAAGGGACGGATTAGATGTGCCCAAATAGGTGTGGTTTTGTTGGGTTTTAGTGGTTTGTTGTTGTTGTTGTTTTTTCAAATCTCTAATTACAGGGTTTCCTTGATCAGGCTTTGAACGTGCTCGCCTCTGCCCTGCTGATGGGGTTGGCCCCTCCGTCTTTAAGCTCAGCTCCTCCGCATGGAGCTTGCGCCTCGGCAGAGAGGTGCCCTTAAGCACCACACGCTTTCAGAGGGAATTAGAAATAATTGCGGTGGTTCTTTATGGTGTTTACAAGGCACACAGTAGAAAGCTAAGGAAATGTCAGGGTCCAAAAGCACCGTTACATAGATAGGCTCTCCTGGGGCTGGCTGCAGCAGAAATAGTGAATATTGGCTGGTACCCTGCCTGCTCTGTTTTTTTAATGCCCGGTATCCCACTGTCTGCCCTTTCCTCCCTCCCAAGGTGCGAGCGACACATCCCGACTGCTCCGTCATCCTCTATTTCCAAGAGCAAGAAGCTGAGTGTCTGGAGATCATCAGGAGCGAAAGGGAAACGTCAGCCCCCCCAGGACCCGCTGGGCAGCGACGTGAGTGTGAGCTACCCGCCATGCACGGGGCTCAACCCCCTCAGGAGGAGGAGGTGGGGGATCTGCTAAAGGAGTCTTTGGAGGATGATCCATGGCAGGGGGGTTGCAGAAGAGAAGGTATTTTCAGGAAAACAGAGAGCAGCGCCGAGGTGAAGGCTAAGGACAAGGGTGAATGGCCACAAGTTGCACCAGGGGAAGTTTAGAATGGAAATTAGGAAGAAAAAGATATTCACTGAAAGGGTTGTCAAACACTGGAAGAGGTTGCCCAGGGGAGTGGTGGAGTCACCATCCCTGGAGGGATTTCAAAAATGTGTAGATGTGGTGCTGAGGGACATTGGTTAGTGGTGGACCAGGCAGTGTTTGCATAATGGTTGGACTTGATCTTAAAGATCCCTTCCAACCATAATGATCCTATGATTCTAAGCATCCCTGAAAGGGGATGAGAAGGGGGCTGAGATTTCACCCAGGGAGTACAAGGGGGACNGGGGGGGGGGAGAAAAAGAAGGAAAATAAAAAAAGAGAGAGAGGGGAAAGAGCAGGGAACACAAGCAGGACCAGGGCAGTTGCAGAGACTTTAAGGGCTTCAGAAGAAGAGCGATGGCATCAGGCCCCTTCCCAGGTGGGGAAACTGAGGCACAGCAAGGACCTGCCTGCCCTGAAGCAAGCTCCAAAGGGAGCGCTGCACATTACCTGCTCCGCTGCTCCAGCAGTCATGCTGCGTTGCCATAAATAATAAAAACCAGCAGCTTTGCAGCTAAAAGGGGCTGCGGCACCTCTGGCCAGTCCAGATCCTTCCTCACTACAATGTGCTTCCCTGAGAAAGCTCAGCAGCCATCACCAAAACGTATTTTGCAGGAATTTCCTTGTAAATCTTGTGCTCAGCAGGAAAAGGAAATTCAGTCTCCTGGGGGAGGTGAAGGAGCCCCAGGGGATAGGCTGCATGATGGCCAGGACAGGGCAGGGAAGGACAGAACTCAGCCAAGCCATGCTTTAACCTCCAAGACTTCTCTCCAGTCCTTGGGTCTGCTTGCCCACCCTTATCCCTCTCGTTCTCCAGCTTTTATATCTCTGGCCTCACCCCTAATACTGCCAAGAAACCCAGTGCCTTCTCCTTGGCCCAGAAACCTTGCCCCAGGCACACCCCATCTTCGGATGCTACAGCCCCCATCTGCATCCTTGTGTGGGGATAGATGGATAGGAATGGGCATGGATGCTTGGGAATTGGCATGCAAAATTCAGCCTCAATCTCCCATCTCTCCAGCTGGAAGCTAAAGGGGGCAATCCCAAAAGCGGGAATTCCCAGGCAGATTCTCTCCCAGGGCACTGAGCCACCACATCCCTTGCATTTTTGGGAGCTGTGGGGTCGGGGCAAACTCTTTGGTGTTTCAGGACTTCTGGCAAACGCAAGAGATTTAAGGAGCTCAGCCTGCCTGTTCTGCAGCACAGCATCTCCCCAAAGAGATGGGGAACAGGAGAAGGGTGAACTCCAGCAGCCATGACCGATGCCTCTGATTAAAATCCACCTGCCTGAACGTGAGCAAATCCCAGCCAGCAAGGGACGGATTAGATGTGCCCAACTAGGTGTGGTTTTGTTGGGTTTTAGTGGTTTGTTGTTGTTGTTGTTTTTTCAAATCTCTAATTACAGGGTTTCCTTGCTCAGGCTTTGAACGTGCTCGCCTCTGCCCTGCTGATGGGGTTGGCCCCTCCGTCTTTAAGCTCAGCTCCTCCGCATGGAGCTTGCGCCTCGGCAGAGAGGTGCCCTTAAGCACCACACGCTTTCAGAGGGAATTAGAAATAATTGCGGTGGTTCTTTATGGTGTTTACAAGGCACACAGTAGAAAGCTAAGGAAATGTCAGGGTCCAAAAGCACCGTTACATAGATAGGCTCTCCTGGGGCTGGCTGCAGCAGAAATAGTGAATATTGGCTGGTACCCTGCCTGCTCTGTTTTTTTAATGCCCGGTATCCCACTGTCTGCCCTTTCCTCCCTCCCAAGGTGCGAGCGACACATCCCGACTGCTCCGTCATCCTCTATTTCCAAGAGCAAGAAGCTGAGTGTCTGGAGATCATCAGGAGCGAAAGGGAAACGTCAGCCCCCCCAGGACCCGCTGGGCAGCGACGTGAGTGTGAGCTACCCGCCATGCACGGGGCTCAACCCCCTCAGGAGGAGGAGGTGGGGGATCTGCTAAAGGAGTCTTTGGAGGATGATCCATGGCAGGGGGGTTGCAGAAGAGAAGGTATTTTCAGGAAAACAGAGAGCAGCGCCGAGGTGAAGGCTAAGGACAAGGGTGAATGGCCACAAGTTGCACCAGGGGAAGTTTAGAATGGAAATTAGGAAGAAAAAGATATTCACTGAAAGGGTTGTCAAACACTGGAAGAGGTTGCCCAGGGGAGTGGTGGAGTCACCATCCCTGGAGGGATTTCAAAAATGTGTAGATGTGGTGCTGAGGGACATTGGTTAGTGGTGGACCAGGCAGTGTTTGCATAATGGTTGGACTTGATCTTAAAGATCCCTTCCAACCATAATGATCCTATGATTCTAAGCATCCCTGAAAGGGGATGAGAAGGGGGCTGAGATTTCACCCAGGGAGTACAAGGGGGACACAAATAACCACAGGGGTTGAGTTGAATCCCCCCACATTTAAGGCAGGTATGGCAAAGTGAGGTCCATGCCCCAAAAGAGACCTCGTGCCCCTGCTCCCGTCCCCCCTGCTCTGGTGCTCCAGGGCCAGGCAGAGCGATGCAGAGCCCTGGCCATCACCACCAGTGTCACACGGTGCATGTCACCAGTTCTTGCCTTCCTAATTCAGGTAGTTTTAATGCTAAACATGTTTTGACCAACTGGGTTTTTTGGTTTTTTACCTATCTGGGACTTTTAAGGCAATTAACTAATTGAAAAATAGTTTTAAAGTGCTGCTGTCGTACGTCTTTTTTATTTTGTAATTACATTTCAATTTCCATCCACAAGCAGCCTGGCTCAAATTCTGGGTAGAAATTGTCACCTACGGAATAAGAAATCCATCATTCAATGGGTTTCATCTGATACAAATGTAAAAATGAAACATCTCAATAAATGCATGCTAAGGTGCATAATCGCTTAAGTAACTGTGCAGAGATATAACGTATCATCCAGCTTAGCAGAGAAAAGCCCAGTTGATTGGAAAAGGTCCATTTTGCAGCCTGGATCATGCCAGCCAGGGGGATGGAATCTCACTGTAGGAAAATGAGCCAGAAGCATGAATGCGTAATTAAATTCAGTATTTAATCCCAGATTTCCTGCTTTCCTGCCGCAACTACCCACCTGAACTGAATTTATCCTTCCCTTCCCCCTTGCTTGCTTGTAGCAGGGTGGAGAGGGGACCACGGAGAGCGTGGCACCAAGTGATGCTGGAGGGGATGGCTCAGGTGCCCTGGACACGGTGGCAAAATAGCGTGAAGGAGCAGGACAGGGACCTCAGGCCTCAGCACCCTGCTGGGGAACCCACCATGGAGCCCTGAAACTGGTCAAAGGTCCCTTTTGCGATGCTTTCACTTCAAAGTCTGCTCCGCTGCTCGCAGCATTTCCTGCTCTGAAAGAGTCAGGAAGAAATAACCTGCTGGGGAGGCTCAAATGATCACTTTTACGTGGCAATCCCAGGCACAAATACAGGTTGGGTGGAGAATGGCTGGAGAGCAGCCCTGAGGAGAAGGGCTTGGGAGTGATAGTGGATGAGAAGCTCAACAGGCCGGCAGTGTGCACTCTCAGCCCAGAAAGCCAACCCCATCCTGGGCTGCATCAAAAGCAGCGTGGCCAGCAGGGCCAGAGAGGGGATTCTACCCCTCTGCTCTGCGCTCCCGAGACCCTACCTGGAGCTCTGTGTCCAGCTCTGGAGTCCTCAACACAGAAAGGACATGGACCTGTTGGAATGGGTCCAGCAGAGGGCCACCGAGATGCTCAGAGGGATAGAGCACCTCTGCTGTGAGGACAGGCTGAGAGAGCTGGGGCTGTTCAGCCTGGAGAAGAGAAGGCTCTGGGGAGACCTTAGAGCAGCCTCCCAGGAATGGAGTGACAGGACAAGGGGTAACAGCTTTAAATTGGAAGACGGGAGATGGAGATGAGATACCAGAAAAAACTTCTTTGGTGTGAGGGTGGAGAGAGCCTGGCCCAGGTTGCCCAGAGAAGCTGTGGCTGCCCCATCCCTGGAGGGCTTCCAGGCCAGGTTGGAGGGGGCTTGGAGCAACCTGGTGTGGTGGGAGGTGTCCCTGCCCAGGGCAGGGGGGTTGGAACTCTATGATCTTGAAGGTCCCTTCCAACTCTAACCATTCTGTGATTCTATGATTTGGAGGTCTCCGGGTACAAGTGAGAGCAGCAAGAAATAAGGAGGTGGCCCTGGCAGGTCTGCGTATAACTGACCAGTAGAAATGCTGAGCAGGAATTTCTCATCAAACTGTATTTTGAGGGGGAAAAAACACTCTTTTCGACCACATGAAGGAGAGAATGTCACGAGGATAATGTTGATCTCGGGGATGTTTCGGCCCTCCGCTGGGAAAACTGGAATATAGCAGGGTGCTTTGGGTCAGTCCAAACCAAACACCTCGGGCTGCCAGGCTGGGAGCCTGGGGACAGGGGGCAGTGAGAGGATGTGGTGGCCCCTGAGGACTAAAAACAGGAGGACACTGAGGTCACTGCTGCTGCCTGCAAGGTGGGCATTCAGAAACGGTGCCAGGTCCTTTGCTCAGGTTTTTTTTTACCCTTTCCCCCTAGATGTTGCCTCCATCACCTCTTCTCCATGGGAGAATTGTCCCCATTTTGCACACCACTAAGAAATGGGGTTTGGTTTGGTTTTGGGTTTTTTTTTTTAAGATGCTGCACCAGCCCAGGAGAGGGGAACAGAGTGGAGAGGGAGATTTAAACCTTTTCTCCCCATCCGAATGGAGGGGTGACCTGATTCCCTGGAGTTGCACCACAGAGCTGTGTAAATCCCAGCTCAGTCCCTGTGTCATGAGTCCTCTGGCTCCCAACCAGGTGGTCCCACTGTGGACCCACTGTGGAAGAGCCCGTTGATACATTGAGCGATACATTTCTATACAGAGGGATGGCTCTGCCCTGCAGACACGTCCAGGGATTTTGACCAGACCCCAAGAAGTGAAGCAACCACTCTCAGCACTGGCCCCAGTAGCTGTGCCAGGTTCCCCTGTCCTCCAGAGCAGAAATTAAAACGTACCTTGACATTGTAATGACAGCCCTGCAAATCCTTCCAAGCCTGGCCAGATACCTAGACAGCTTTGCTGAAAATAAGAGAAAAACTAATTAGACTTGTCTGAGTCCACATTCCCTGGCAGGGAATAGCCGTGGCTTGCAGGTTAATAATGTATATCTACAAGGTTAATAATGTACATGTGCAAGGAGGAAGAGCTGTCCTGGAAGTGTGATGTCTGTGTCTCATCCCGTTGGGCTGCGGCACTAATTCTTCAAGTCCCTGCACCTGCTCGTTTCCAAGGCAATTGGAGAGTCATTTACAGACAAACTTAGTGCTAGACAGAGAAGGAAAACATGTTTAAGTTAATTGCTCTTCAGCAAATCCTGCGGTGCTTTCTCCTGTCCTCCTCCTCCGGGCTGGAGAGACATCCCGAGCTGGGCCACCAATTCTGCTGGAGGCAGAAATCCAGCATAAACCTGCATTATTTTAGATGCCACCAGGAAAAGTCCCAGCCCTTCCTGCACCCTCATCACCCAGTGTCTCCCCACGGGAGCTCTGGCTCTGATGTAGCCTCCAGGAAACACCGGATCTCGGCTTGCAGTGGGGCTAAAATGAGGTCTCAGCGCAGGGGGATGCCATTCCCAGAACTGGAGCTGGATGCTCCTAATTCCTGAGGGGGTACAGCATGGTCCCATAGATCGGGTGATGGCTGGATGCTCTCTGCTTTCTCCTTACACCCCCCTCAGCTGTGCCCAGTAACCAGAGGGCTGTGTCTCCATGTGTGTGTCCCCAGCATATCCCTTCCCCACGACACCAACTGTCCCCTCCCTCCCTCCCCAGGCTGCTTGACTGAGTGGGATGGAGTGAGCTGCTGGTCAGCCCTGCCTGTCGGACAGTCCCGAGCCGTTGCCTGTCCTGACATCCTCCACGTCTTCAAGAAGTCTAAAGGTGTGATGCTCTGAATCCAGCCCAGGTGGCTCATCCCCCAGGACTGAGGACTGGGCTGCACCCACCCCTGCCTGCCAGGGGTCATTCTGCCACCCCAGACCTTCCCCTCCGGTCCCACAGCTCCTGTCCCCTCTGAAAGCTTGGCATACATTGCAATTCAAGCAGGGGATGGGCAAAAGCAGGGTTCTGCCACGCCAGGGGGAGTCCCCAAACTCTTTCATTACCTTGTACCAAACATCCCCTGTGGGTAGAGCTCTTGGGGACCTCATCTTCCAACTGGGTGACACCAGGAAAGTCCCCAAGCTGCTTGGTGCCCTCCTTTCCCCATCCACACACCAGCCTAATGCTCCTGACGTGCCGGGTGCCACTCCAAGCCACACAGATGAAAAACGCAGTGTAAGATCATGATTATTTCAAGAACTCTCCTGGGGCGGGTGCTGCTGCTGGGGGAGCCGCTTTCTCCATCCATTTCGGGGGCAGCAGAGTGTGAAGGAGAGCCCTCAACCAGCCCCCACAGCATCCAAGCCCTTCCTCATCTGGGCAAAGGCGAAGAGGGCTGGGGGGAATTGGTAAATGCTTGCTTTAAGACAGAAACAGCTCAGGAGAGGCTTGGTGAAGGCCTCACAGGATGAAAAAGCCCCCTTTTTACCCTTAATTTCCTCCCACCGTGAGGATTCATGTTCGCTTTCACATCCTGCCCTTAAAATCCCCTGGCACCTCCAGGCACAGCACCGGAGGGCAGATATGTGATCTGGACGGGAGGGATGGGGCAGCCAGGCCACTCGGGTACCAGGCTGCTGTCACAGCCAGGATGCTAGCGCTCCGATTCAGGCTCCCTCCCTGAAAGCATCCCCGGGCATTTTGGGGGGTGTGGATGCTGAGGTGATGCCCGTGGCTCTCGTGAGGTCCTTTCTTGTCACTGCAGCGCTGATCCGGAGGAACTGCACCGAGTCAGGATGGAGTTTCCCCAACCCCCCTTACTACAATGCCTGCGAGCTGGAGGCCATTGGTGGCAACAATGACACCGAGACCAAGGCAAGTGGGTCCCCCAGAGCCATGTAGACCCCTCCCTTGCATCACCCTACCCCACGTTGCGCAATGAAACACAATGATGAAGTAGTTGCTGGGATGCCTGGGGTGATCTGAGCTTGGCTGGGTGCAAGGGCTGCCACCTCCCTGCCCACCCATCGCAGACCACCACTTCCCAGCCCGTGCTGCCTCATTCCACTGGTGCTTTCCCTTACAGAAAGGCTATTTTGTCACCATGAAGGTTCTTTACACCTGTGGCTACTCCACATCCCTGACAGCCCTGTTCCTGGCCATCGTCATCTTCTCCTGCTTCAGGTAGGGCTCAGCACTAGCTGCCCCATGGGCTGGAGGGAAGTGGGGTAAATCGTGAGCATGGTTGGATGTTCTCAGTCTCTCCCCTCCCAGAGCAGCCAGGGTCCATCCCTGCCAACACGGATAACCAGGGAGGCATGAAACAAACTGCAGCATTGTCTTTTCCTGCTGACACAAAGACTTTAAGTCCTCAGGTTGCCCTTTCGAGCTTTGGTTTTGCAGACCTCACTGTTCTGCAGAAGGATGCTCCCCGGAGGTGGCTGGAGGATGTGTCCCAGCACACCACCTCCTCCCTGGGCAGCAGCTCCAAGCACAGCACAACCTTGTCCTTCATGGTTTCAGAGCAGGAAAACCTTCTCCAGGGCTTTGTGCTTGACCACCACGAAGACATGGTCTCCTGGGCTGGGATCCAGCCAGGGAAATGGTTCCTGAAGGAGAAGCTTCTCTGCCCATCTGCTCTCCCCTCTCCTCCCTGGGTACAGCACATCTCTTCCTCCCATAGGAAGCTTCATTGCACCAGGAACTCCATCCACATCCACTTCTTCACCTCCTTCATACTGCGTGGGACTGCCGTGTTCATCAAGGATGCCGTTCTCTTCTCGGACGAGTCTGTTGACCATTGCACAATGTCAACGGTAAGATGCCAAGTCCCAACCCAGACATGGTGCAGGAGAGGGCACCATGAGCTGATTTGGAGGGGTCAGGTTGGATTTGAGATGGATTTAGCACTGACAAGAGGAGAGATAAAGAGGCTGTGAACCTGGGGAGGAAAGGTTGGCTTGGGTAGACTTCAGGAGGTTCACGACAGCATCTCTGCATGGGCCCTGTCTGCAGCGAACATGTTCTGCCCTCAAAGCTCTCCCTGCTCTCAGAGGGTGTCCCAGCAGGGCTAAAGCTCTGCACGGCCCCATGTACATGCAAACAGAGCTGGCACCTCTGGCTGCACAGCTTTGGGAGTGTCAACAGAAGCAGAAACCCCAGCATGCAGCCGTCCAGGTACAGCACTGTGGACACCACAGACACAGGTTTCTAAAGGTCTTACAATATCATCCTGTGGTCACCTGCTCATGTTGTGCAGGCAGAGCAGAAAATCCCTGGGACTGCACCAAAAGACCATCACAGCTCTCCCCAACCAGATGGGCAGAGAGGCTGCCCATCCCCTGCGCCCCCAGGACACGGTCTAGAGCCAGCTCGCTCTCCTGAGCCTTTCCTCCTCCTCCTCCTCACAGGTGAACTGCAAAGCAGCCATTGCCTTCTTCCAATACTCTGTCCTGGCCAACTTCTACTGGCTGCTGGTGGAGGGCATGTACCTGCAGACCTTGCTGCTGCTCACCTTCACCTCCGACAAGAGGTACATCTGGTGGTACATCCTCATCGGCTGGGGTGAGTGCGGGGGCCCCCGGCACACCCACCCCCCTCCAGTGAGGTCCCATTGGAACAGACTGGAGTAGGCACCGCTCTGGGGGATTGCCTGCTCTGAGGCCCACCTGCCCAGGGGTCCACAGGCACGATGGTCCCCATGGCTGCCCATAGCGTGGACCCCCTCCATCCCAGTATCTCTCTGCATAGCCTCATGTTTGGTCAACCAGCATGGGCCTTTCCCTGTGGCATGCCAACCAAAGAGCCTTTGCAGCAGCATCTGCTGCTGACCTGTCCTGCACGTGGTCAGGATGGGACAGAGACAGGTCCTTCCTTCTTCTCACATGCACCTGGGGCTGGAAATGCCTATCCCAGGTGCCCAGGTTAGAAGTAAGAACACAGAGAGGGGCAGGAGGGTGGCCAGGAGGTGACACACAGACAGACACATCGCCATCAATGGGCACTATCTGCTTTTAAAACCCAGAGAAAGGGGAAATTCTGTTACCTTCCTACCACTTCCAGGTCCCCAGACATGTGCTTCTGGGGTCAAGGGATGGAGGGGAGGTACAGGGACTCCTCGGAGGCTCGAGGTGACTCCACATCCCTGCCTGGGTCCTGTCCTTGCAGGCGTCCCCATGCTGACAGTCTGCATCTGGGTGGTCACCAGGCTGCAGTACGACAATCATGGGTAAGAGCAGCCACCCCTCTTCTTTCTCCAGGTCAGCTTTGCCACATGTCCCCCATGTGGATGGGATCCCCCATGTCGGGGATGAACCTCTTGTGTGAGAGGCTCAGGAGGGGAGAAGTGGGGCAGCACTTCATTTTAAAGCTACTTTTATTTTCTGGTGGGTCCCCATTGCAAGAGGTGCTGTGCAAATGGGGCAGGGGGCTGAGGTGGGGGGGAAGTGGGGCAAGATCTAAGCCAAAAGGGTGCAAGTGGGTGGCAGAGACATTTCTCTTTCCCACAGGTGCTGGGATGACTACACCAGCCTGTACTGGTGGGTGATCAAGGCTCCCATCCTCCTGGCCATATTTGTGAGTATGTCTCCTGGACATCCCAACCCCAGAGCCAGAGGCCCCACAGGGACAGGGAGACCCAACCAGGAGTCTGTGCTGAGCCTGAGACATGGCTTCCTGTGGCAGGTGAACTTCCTCATCTTCCTCAACGTCACCAGGATGTTAGCACAGAAGATCCGGTCCCCGGACATCAGCAAAAACTACAAGCAGCAGTACATGTAAGGGCTAGCTCAGGCAAGGGGGACCTCCCCTCACCCCAATTTCTGGGGGGACCCAGGGCAGCAGAGACCTTTCCCTGGAGGAGCACACAGAGGAGGACCATCTTTGGAGCCCTCCAAGACCTGCCTTTCATGAAGAACCTATTTTGGGTTAAGACCAAGCTCTTGGGAAAGGCTTGTCTCGCAGGGCAGCAGGACTATCGCCTGCAACCAGGCCCTCTCTTCATGCCACCGCTCTCCACAGGAGGCTGACGAAGTCCACGCTGCTCCTCATCCCTCTCTTCGGTGTGCACTATGTGGTGTTTGCGCTCTTCCCTGAGCACATCGGTGTGGACGCCAGGCTCTACTTTGAGCTGGTCCTTGGCTCCTACCAGGTACACACTGGGGGAGATGGGGAGGCAAAATCCCCATGTACCCAAACCCGCCCTATCCCAAGATCACACCAGGGGACCCTGGGATTTGCTGCTGGGGCTTTGCACTCTTTTGGGGAGGGGACAATGTCCCAGATGCTCCTCAAGCACCAGGGACAAAGCACAAGGGTTGTGGATCGTGAATTTGTGCTGACCCCATACACCTTCTGCCCATGGGATGGGGTAAGAGGTGTGGGAGGATGCTACATGCAGGCAGCAGATGAACACAGAGGGGTCCAACCCCTTTCCTTGGGTGAAATTTGCTCTTTCTGTCCTTTCCAGGGGTTCCTGGTGGCTCTGCTGTACTGCTTCCTGAATGGAGAGGTGCGTGTCCCCCCCAACACCCACCCCCTGGGCACCACCAGCCCACAAACACCCACAAGGGTGCACTCCAATGAGCATGGCATACACACAACCATGGGGGTCCCCGCTCTCTTGCATCCCAAATCCCTTGTCAAGCCCCATGTGCAGCTCCTGCCCCTTCCTTGGGTGCTGGCAGGTGCCCCTGGGTGCCAGCACCCATCCATGGTGTTGCTTCAGGTCCAAGCTGAGATCAAGAGGAACTGGGGCAAGTGGCAGTCGTCCATGGAGAGCAACGTTTTCAACCTGGTGACCCAAGACTTCACAGCGTGATGAGGGTAGCATTGGGGGTGAAATACCTCCCTGAGGATGGTGGTGGTGATGCAGCTCCATGGCTAAGGTCCCAGAAATCCCAGAAGAAGGATTTTGTAGGTTCTGGGTCTGGGCATCTTCAGAGGGTGGGTTTGAACGAACAGCCATTGGGAAAGGCTCTGCCTTCTCAGGTGCTGGTGGATCTCATGGATCTCTGTGACGGTATCTCGCCATCCCAAAACCTCTCCCATCAGTGTTTTAGGCAAAGGGCAGAGAGCTTCTCCACCTCTTCTTCCCTGGGACCAGGCAGGAAACACAAATATAATTTCAAAAAGGATGTCTGTCATTTTTCATTTGCCACTGGAATAAAATCTGAAGCAGCCCCAATTCTGAAGGGATTTACTGCTGGTTATTTTCACCTCCTTCCCTGTTTTACAAAATTGTTTCCCGTATGGGAAGATGCCCAGACACAACCCCAAGGAGCTGTTCTAGGAGTGGGAGAAGCAGGTACAGAGACAGACAAAACCCCTCAGCTCCCTAGGTGAGACCCCCCTGATGGTCTCACACCTCAGATCCTCCCCTGATTTCCAAAACATTTCCCTTTCTCCCAAGCTTGTTCCTTCAGCTGCTCTCAGTGCCAGGGAAGATGGTCCAACACCCTTTACATGCCAGCTTGAAGGGGCTCTGCAGCTCCCTCAGGTGCTTTGTACCAGAGGGATAGGATGGCTTGCAAGCAGCGAGGTTCACCCGTCATCACTGGGGACTCGTTTTCCTGGAACTAATGAGGTTTTTTTGCCAATAAAATCTTGTTCTGAAATTCAGTATTGCTTTTCAGAGGTTTGGTTTGCTCTACAAACCCAGGTTACAAACCAGGTTTGCTAGAGGATGGAAACCCTACCAATGTCTGTAATGCCTGGAAATATCCCCTGGGGGGAAAACATCTGCTTTTTTTTCCTGCCTGGTGAAACAGCTGGGCTCTGGGCATGGCCACGGAGCGGAGGTGGAGAAAGAAGTTGAGGAACTGGAGAAGATGGGTGTATCGTGGGCTGTCCCAGAGGTGCTGGGGCACCATGTCCCCTCCGGGTCGGAGTTGCCACCACCATGCCACAGCCTGCCCCGTTTGCCCCCATGAGCATCCTTCACCCTTGCTGGGCTGAGCTCCTGCCTCGGCAAACGCTGCCCCCAGGAGTGAGAAAGGCCTCAAATGCCCTTTCCCCAAACCTCCTGACCTCTGCCACGTCCCCAGGACCCCAGCCACCCGATGTCAGCACAGCTTCTTACAATTACCAGGTTATAATTTCTCCATGTAGCCACATGTCATTCCTTAAATGAAACCCACTTTGGCTGGCTCCATTTCCAGGCTTGCAGGACCTCCAGAGCCCCTGGCTGGTCTCACAAAGAAGCGTCACGAGGGGAAACAGAGGCCCCAGACTTGATTTGAGGTGAGATGGGAAGACGCTTCCATTAAACAAACCCCCAGGCCAACAACATCCTGTGTTGCTGGTCAGGAAACCTCCAGAGGATCACGGCAGCTGTCAAATAAATACCCGCCTGCAGCTGTGAAGGGTCCACAGGTGGATAAATATCTCTCTCCATCATTAGCAAGGAAGATGCTCTTTTGGCAGGGATGGGAGACAGACAGTGGCAGATTGCACCAGGGCTGGGGATGCTCAATAGGAACATCAGTTGCCATAAAGCTTCGAAAAGCACTGGGTTTTCAGCTGCAAATGGGCCCCTCTGAGTGCTAAACCTGCCCCCCAAACAACCCACCCAGCCCGTTGGGCTCCAACCTCATGGCCTCCCACGGTGCATGGCAGAGCCTAGGAAGGCAGGAGGCCACCACGGGTGCAGGGATCGAGGCGGGGGGAGATGTGCCACCACCCCCACAGGGACTGTGTGTCACCTTCAGTCTGGGGGAAAGGTTTTCAAAAGGGTTTGCTGCATCTCTAGCATGGACCAAGCCCTACAGACATGGTCAGCCATGGGGTGGTCGAGCCTAGGCAGAGCTGG
>VXBJ01006028.1:0-39323 GCA_013400055.1 Nycticryphes semicollaris
CATTATGAAAATGGGAAAAAATGCACTATTTCAGCATATGATACCTGAACATAAATAATTTCTTTTTAGAATACTGCTTTATTAATTTTTACAGTTTACATTCATAAACCTAAACATTTTTTGAGTCCTTTCTATACAACTATGTTCACTTTCTATACAATTCATATAAATGAGCAGCTACATCTCTTGATCTGTACTGTTACTATAACAGTAATTACTATAGTAACTATTTTACTATCATAAAGACAGTAATTATGTTAGGTTTTCAAGATTAATAATTTGAGTATTTAATGAAACACTGGAAATTTGAGGTAATAATACTGTCCCCTAACTAGAAAACATAAAGTAGTGATGTTGATAAAAGGCTTTTGATACTGTGTTAAATGTTCTTTGACTAAATAGTTATATTTGAGGAATATGCAAGATGATATAAAGATAGCAGGTTTTTGGGTTGATTCCCTCATGCAGTGGTGACCCTTGAAGGTTTTATCATAAAAACCCCAGAGTGGCTACTATTGTTCATGCGTGATCTGCAAGCAGAAAAATATTACTGTGAAATGTCTTGAAGATATTTATAAGGAAGGTTAATTCCATTCAGTACTGTATGAACCTGGTAGCACTGAAAAACAATTTGAATAGATGAAGAACAAAGGAACTACTGAAGAGAGTCCAACAGAAGACTACAAAGATGATCAAGGGAATGGAGCCTCTCTCACATGAGGAAAGGCTGAGAGACCTAAAGGGTGGTTGTCAAGAAGATGGGGTCTGGCTCTTCTCAGTGGTGTCTGGTGACAGGACAAGGGGCAACAGACACAAGCTGGAACACAGGAAATTCCATCTCAACATGAGGAAAAAACTTCTTTACTTTGTGGGTGACAGAGCTCTGGAGCAAGCTGCCCCGGGAGGTTGTGGAGTCCTGTCCTCTGGAGATTTTCAAGCCCCACCTGGATGCAGCCCCGAGTAATGTGCTCCAGGCAATCCTGCTTTAGCAGAGGAGTTGGACTAGATGATCTCTAGAGGTCCCTTCCAACTCTGACAATTCTGTGATTCCGTGAAGATGACAGTGGCTGTAACTGATGATACAGTACTCCTCATGTTGGAAAGCACATTAATTAGATAATATTTAAATGAACACTTAATTTATTTTTTTTTTATTTAAAACAAATAACTAATTTTCCTTTCTAGTCATACTCTAATTTTGCTTTGCCATAAAGTCTAATTAATTACAAGACAGGTAAATATGGATTTATGGGTGGGATTCTGGGTGAATTGATACTGGTCAAGAATCATATAAAATCCTATATGCTTAATAATATTCTATATTGCATGCTGCAACAACAGTTTGAAACCCCATTTGCCTGAAATACACTTACATACAATGGGGTTTACTATTGTGGTTAACGGAAAACAATATGTCATTGTAGAACCATCAATGTTTTCCCCACTTCCCTCCCCACCACTCCACCCTGGCCCTTTCCCATTGCAATATCTAAAAGCTCTATAGCTGCGCACAGAATTTCAGAGGAATGGTCAGCAGTGGAGACATGACAATTTAGTTTTGACTGACTTCCTGAAATTCCCAGTGCCTTTTAAATTACATTGTAGTTGTCTACAGTGATTCCCTTTCCTCTCTTGTACCAAACTTGTGACATAAAACTTACTGTACCTGAGTTTTTAATGGAAAAGGACCAGAAAAAAAGTGAGGGAAAGGTAAACAGCATGAATGGACATTTGGTCTAGTTCTGGGCTCTCCAGTACAAGCTGTTAGGGACATGAAGGAGTGGGCCATGAAGATTAAGAAACTGGAGTATGTGTCATTTGAGGAAAGGCTAAGAGAGCTCGGATTATTTATCCTGGAGAAGATATGGCTCAGAGGTATCTTATTAATGTTTATAAAATACATCCTGGGACTGAGAAAAAGAAGATGAAGCCAGGCACTTCTCAGTCATGTCTAGTGACAGGATAAGTGGCAATGGTCACAAGCTGAAGCATCAGAAATTACATTTAAACATAAGGAAAAGCTTTTTTACTGTGAGGGTTGGACTAGATTATCTTCACAGGTCTCTTCCAACATAAGTAATTCTGTGAATTTGTGGTTCTATGATGAAAACAAACCCAAATCCAGCAACAATCATGGATAACTATTGCAATATTCAGAATTTCATACAGAGCCAAATAATTTCATCTGCAAATAAAATGAGAGTGCTTTATATATCAGTGCCATATATCAAAAGTCAATCTGAAGCTCATGCAGAATAAATATTTACTGTAAATCTTTGAGAGATTTTTCATAATTTGATGTAATTATGGTAAGAAATGTACATACAAAATTGTTCAGTTAGTATACCGCAGCTGAAACATCATTCTTGCTTCTTACTGAAATACCATTCTTGGAGACAGGCTTGAGTCATATAATAAAAAAAAATTGTGACTTTTTGTTATTGATATTTATAAGTATGTACAGGAGTCATAAAAGAACACTACAGAGGAGAGAAATTGATATATTTTTAGCTGGAAAATAAATATAGCACTTGTAGTTCAAAATTACTACAGTTCAAGTCATATTGTAGTAGAAGGTGGACAGCTGAGAAAAATCAAATTGGTGAATAAATTATTCCATCCCACAAAAAAATATGTTTCCAATAAAATGCTTATATTTTGCAAAATTGCTTTTCAACTCTGGTTCTATTTTTAGAACCCTTTAAATTATAGATTCCATATATTTTATAATACTTAAAAAAACTGAAAATCTTCTCCAAACTGTGTTCATTAAAAAAACATACTAGTTAGCCACTCAGTGAACAAAAAGCTGTTTTGTAACTGACTTTTTCATTATTTTTTTATCTTAGGTAAGATGCATTGTAAGTCAAGAGTCATTTTGGTTTTAAGGTATGTGCTTTTAGTTATAGTAGGGTGAGCTAAATTGCAGTATTTAGTGGGATTTCTTCACAAGGGAGAAACACTTACATAAAAGAAAAAGAAAAAAACAAGCCCTTCTTTAACACTATTCTTTCAAGTGGAATAGACAAGGTTTCTCCAAAAATTAGCCTCCAAATTATACTGAATTCTTTCATTCCCAGTTTGGTAAGTCAGCCTTTTTCAGCCTCATTTATAGCAGAATCATAACATTTCAACAGTTACATGGTCCTTCATATTCTTCAAGAACAGCCAAGTTACTTGCTAAGTATGTTCATTGCCAGCAAGTTCTAGCTGATTTCTTAGTATTATTTTGTAATAGAGGGATTTTTTAGAATTGAAAGAGTTTGAAGATCACTGGACAGGAGGTGATACACTGGCACATTTGAAGGTGTTTTGGATTCTAAGTACGGAACACTTTTTTTTTTCTTAAATATTAATTACTGTATAGCGTTCTGCATGTTTTGTAATGAGAAACCACACTGTGATAAGTGACTATTTTTCCTTTTGCCCCTTACCAAGAAAGGTAGAAAGAGTGACAACTCAAAGCGCAAAAAATTCAATAAGATCAAAAGAAAAAAAATCAGCTATTCTGAACACTGAACTGAACTGAAGTTAGGTCAACCTGAATGGAAGATTAAGGAATCCAAATAACAGGTGACTTGACAGACAAAAGGCTTGTGGTCAATCCTTCAACATCTATGTAGATTTCAAGTTTTTGAAAGCTGGAATTACTAAATCTTCATTCATCCTCATGAAAGAAAATCACCAGGAGATGTGTCCAGCAGGGTAATGTGGCCACTATCTTTACTGCTTTTAATTTTGCTCATATGCCAATGTCACCCACTCAATTCCATCTATTGGCCTCTTATATCCTAGATCCAGGGTGTGAAGAATGAAGATAAGGCAGTACTGGACATGATAACATTGCAACTTCCTTAGACACAGATGTGTCCTGCAAAGGATGTCCTGCACCTACACTCCCTTAATTATCACAAAATAGTGGTCAAAAGCGAGCTGCCTATTGCAACATTGCGGTCCCTGGTCTAGCTCCTTGTGTAAGCTAGGAAATTTTTCAGCAGAGAAGTAATTAGCATATACCGTAACTGCCAAGGTCTGATTTACCATTTTAATATAGTTGCCAGTTTAATTACTTTCTAGTACCTGGGAATATTTAATTTATTAGCACAGATACAACTTTAGAGGTTAGTTTTAGAGTGTAAAGTGGGGCACAAATTGATGACAGAAGACAAAAATTTGTCAACAAGTAGTTGAATATCAGAAAAAAGAATCCAGGGACATTAGAGTAAGATGTAAATATCATTAAAGACTACATGCAGGGTTTATAAATCACACAAGGCTCAATTAAATTAAAATAATCAGGTTTTTGAATATGGCAGTTTAATTAGCTCACCACAGTAATCTGAACTCTTCCCTACGCTTCCTCCACAAATGAATTCTATTGGTTAATGTTTGGAATTAACTATTCAATTACAACCAGATTTTAAACAGCTACTAGAAAGAACATAGCAGATATGTCACATACTGCTTATTTCAATGCAAGAGGCAGAGAAAAAGAACTCTGTCTTCAAACTACCAACAGTATGCAGTGCCTTTATCAAGAATTTAAAAACCTACCCATTTTAGTAATTAGATTTAGTCATAAATAAACCTATAGTATCCAAAATCTACCTCCATAACCTTCTTAGCCTAACTAACTGACCAAAGTCTGAAATCATAGCCCAGGTGAGATGAACTCAGTGAAAAATTATCATTGATTCTTATAATGTAAGTACTTAAACTGTTGCTTATATAGCATCTTGTTTCCAAAGGACTATACTTACAAATTCAGTATCTCAGGAAAGGAATATGCATTGATAAAAATTCTATTTAGCTCTGTTAAAATTATTAGTAAAACTATAACCTCCTATAGTAATTATGCTAGAGAACATTACATTCTGAAAATCAGCATCTGCATGATTGAGGCTTGATTGAGTCAAAAACACGTCAGCACTCAAAAATAAATCAATTTAATATTTGGCTGATATATTTTTAAAAAATAACAGAGTAAGATGATGTCCGAGTAGGATATTGATCCCAGAAGACAACATAATATATTTCAAACAAAAAATGCTCAAAATTATGATCAGTACGATGGATTAAAACATTCATACACTGCATGGATTTTAAAGGTGTTAAGAAACATTATTTCCCAATTATTTCAGATTCCATTTTGGATTAGCCTGACATATACAAGAAAAAAGTTTAATATAATCCCTACAGTGCATTTTTAGAGCTAAATATAGAACAATTATTTTTAAATTTACTAATAGACTGTTGAAATGTAATGCATACGCACACAAAATCTTTTTATGCATAGCATAATGTAGAAGATGATAGGTAAATAAAGTCCCATACAGTGCATAGCCTTCTAAAAATCAAGGGCCTCAAGCAAGATCTTAAGTCACAAATTGTTAAAAAATGCAAAGAAAATTAAAAACTAAACAAATGTCCAAACACATATGTAATCTTGCTTTTAAGAGACTTTAATATGTACTACACATCAGCTACAATACAAAGAAAAATATCAGATCTGTATAAAGTCCGAATGAGTGGGTAGTAATCAATCACATAATCAATCAATCAATCATTAAAGGCAACGTATCTAACTATCAAGAGAGGTCGTATACGTATAGGGCTCCTTTTACCTACTGCTTTGGGCAAAATAAATCAGCCAACATGTACAAATCATGACCTATTTCAGGCAACGTGACAATAGTGTTTGTTTCTTTTTGTTCCAGAGTGCATATAAACAAAAGAACTTTTGTTTTACTTCATAGCTATTGTAAGTTTTTACATCATAGAAAACCTGTAGTTGTTCCTCCCTCAAGGACATTTAGTTAGATCGTTTATGTGAGCAAGGTATATTTGATGGCATTTTTTTTCCCCATACATGCATAGAGTTGTGTTTAAGGAAATTTTTAGATCAAATTAATCCAATGGGAAAGTTCAGTTTCAGGTTCAGGTGTATTTCTAATTCTTGTTTAGAAAATAACAAACAGCTAAACAGCTTCTACTCTTTCCTACTGTGAACAACATTAGTTACCAGAGTTACAGCAAAAGTACGGCAAGAGATGTGTGAAAAAAGCACCAGTTTCCTCAATTGTTTCTGCTGACCTCAAAGAAGAGCTGCAGGTTCTTAATGGTAAGATGAATGTCAACAATAGCTGAAATAAGCTTTAAAAGAAAGAGTCAAGGAGCAATTTATGGCCCAAATGGCTTGCAATTACTTCTGCTAGCCAACATGTACAGAAAGGTTGCTTGTCAGCTGCCTAGGAATTGCTTCCGAGCTATTAATTTCATTTTTCCACCTTGTATAACCCATTTTCTGTACTTTTCTTCACCTGACACTGATGGGACATTAGAAGAGCTAACAAACAACCCCTCTCCTATTCTTTTTGTTTCTGCTCCAGAAGTAAAAAATCCAAACTCCCATCACTATTATTTTCTGTGTTAGAAAGTAGAATGAGAAAGTATTGAAAGGGAAGAATGAGGCTGTGGGCTGTGATGGATATTCTAAAATTAAAGAAAGCAAAGGGTGAATGCACAGAAGGAGGACTATAGAGTAAAAAGTGGTAGGTCCAATGTGAAGACCAGATGATACGAGAGTGAAAAACAAAGCACTGGAGATATCGTGATAGATAAAACTGAGAGAAGAATGGCTAATACAAACACAACTTACATTAAAGAGACAGAAAAATGGAGGAAAAGCAGAAATAAAGGCAATGTGATAAAGGTAGAGAGAAAAAAATGCAATAACAGACAAAAGGGTAGTTTTGTTTCATACGGCAGGTAGAGGCAAAGCAAGCCAATTTAGCACTATGATGATCCAAGCCTTTGCACTAATTGCAAATATGTCTGCTAGAGCTTTAACTTTATGCAAGACAAAGAATTGGAACAAACTACTTTATGTCCTGTAAGAAGGCTGAGATCAAAATCTTAGGTAGTTTCTCTTGCAAGGTATGTAAGTAGTAGAAAAACAGGAAAGTCAGTTTTAGGCTTGTATTGAAAAGTTCCAATTTAAGACTAAATCTAGTTCTCCCACAAATCAAAACAGGGGGTGATAAATCTTTTTGAATATTTTTTTGGACTCTTGTTTTAATTCCACTGCAAGTAGCATCAATCTGCTGTAAATTTCAAAATTAAAAGCATTCAGTTGCCAGTCCCAACTTTCAGTTTGGCACTATCTGGGTTGCACAGAGAAATGTTGTTGCTGACAGAATGGTCCTAGAAGATACTTTACATAAAAGTCATTTTACAGTAAGGTTAGACCGATCTAGTGTAAAACAGTTTGACATCAAGCACTGTTGCCAGTGGGAAAGAAAAGTACTGAGAAAATAGAAACAGAGAAAACATTCATGCTGTGTTTTACAGGGAAACTTCAAACAGCTATCAGATAACACTCGGGCTGAAATATCTCCAAACTCAGAGGTTTTGTGCTCTAACTAGTACTGAAGATTGGTATCTTGTACCAAAGAAGGTGAAAAACAAAGTGATGCTACCGGGCAAAGACAGATAATTCCTGAAATTCAGCAGCTGGTTGCTGCTGCGGTAGGTGAGCTTGAAGATTAGGGAAATGCAGTTAGCATAATCAGATCAAGCTATCATTAACAAGTAACATCATCTACAGGAGTCTTAATGGTTAGCTAAAACCAAATAGTCCCTGGATTAGCATTTCACTGGGCAGCTTTTATCCTGCTAGTAGCAGCCAGTAGTCTCAGGTGAATTCTTTCTGTGTCACTATCATTTCTGTCTTTGCCATCCTATAACATATCTCTTTGAGTGGTTGCTATACCCAGTTTTTATTCTCTTAAGCTTCTGGTTTTGCAGAGAGGTAATATAGCACTGTCGGCCACAGAGCCCACCTCTGAGAGGTGTCACTCCCTAGTAAAAATGAAATCTCGTGCTCAGCTGCATCTATGCAGAACTCTGTGTATGAAAAGTTAGAGCAAAGGGTGCAGCCAGAAATAGACATACAATGCAAAACCACTTCTGGCTACATGGCTGGGGCTGTTGTGAGGGCTTTTGCCTGTAAGACAATAGTACATTCTGTAATGAGGATAGCCTGCTAAGGAGGGATGTGATCCACCTGTCTATAAGAGGCAACAGAATCATTGGCAGCAGGCTGGTCAGCTTGGTGGGAGGGGCTTTAAACTGAAGGACTTAAGGAAGAGGATCCAAAGTGGGAACACTCATGCCATTGTAACCAATGGAGTAATAAGCCAGACCAACCACAGCAGTGACAAACGTTCCTTAGTTGCTTCCCAAGACAAGAACTGGAAGACCAACCACCTCAAGTGCATGCAGCCGGGGGAACAAAGAGGAGGAACTGGAGCTCCTCACCCAGTCAGAAAGTTATGTTATCATAGGAATAACTAAAACATGGTATGACAAGTCACATGACTGGAGAATTGCAATGGAAGCCCTACTGAATGCCTCTGGGTCAAAATCAGAGTGGTTGTCTTCAAGAGGGAACTTAGAGTAGGCATCTACTACCAACCTTCACACCAAGAAGATAAGGCTAATGAAGCAATACTTGGGTCACTTAAGCAAGCTTTGCATCAACAGAATCTGGTTCTTATGGGTGACTTCAACTACCCAGAAGACTTTTTGAAGAACAATACAGCAGCTCACATGCCATCCATCAAGTTCCTGGAGTGCATAGAGAACTGCTTTCTCATACAAATGTTAGATGTGCCAAGCAGGAACAAGGCACTGCTGGACTTGCTACCCACAATCCAAGAAAATCTGCTTTGTAGTGTCTTGGTTAGTGATAGCCTGGGCTGCAGTGATCACAACATTGTCAAGTTTAAGATCTCATTGAACATGCTGAAGGTTAGTACTAAGACAAAGGTTTTAGAAGAGCAAACTTCAGCTTGTTCAGAGTTCAGTCAGAAGGGATTCCATGGGAAAGTTCCATGGAGGATAAAGGACTTAGTGAGTGCTAGGAGTTTTTCGAAAACACTGTCCTGGTAGCACAAAAACAGTTCATCCCCTTTTAAGGTAAGAGAAGTAGGCAGAGCAAGAGACTCCTTTGGCTTAACTGTGAGCCAGCCTGCTCCTAACCAAAAGCATACCAGAGATGGAAAAGTGGATGACTACCCAATAAGAACTACAAGGGGGACATTGCCAGGGTGTACAGAGTGCAGTTAGAAAAGCTCAAATTGAAATTTGTCAAAGATGTAAAAAACTATGAGAAAGTGTTCTTCAAGTTTCCATTACATAAACAATAAGCAGAAGCAGAAGGAAAGTATTGGCCTCTTGTTAAACAGAAGAGATGAATTGGTCACCAATGACACTGAAAAGGCAGAGGTTCTCAACAGTTTCTTCACCTTGGTCTTTACCAGCACTGTAGAGCCCCATGTTTTGGGAGCCAAAATCCAGATGGATGAAAATACTGACCCACCAGCAGTGAAGGAAGAAAAGGTATGTGAACTACTACAGGAGTAATAGTTGTTGACGGGCCCTGACTATAAGCACCTGAGGCTGTTACAAGAGATAGCTGATGTCATTGTGAGGCCACTCTCCCTAATCTTTGAAAAGTCATGGAGATCAAGGAACATCTCAGAAGGCTGGAAGAAGGTTAATATCACCCCCATCTACAAGAAGGGATTAACAGAAGATCCAGGAAGTTACCAGCCCATCAGTCTTACTTCAGTCCCTGGGAAAGTTATAGAATGAATCCTCCTGGGGTACATCCCAAGTCAAATGAAGAATGTGATTGTGAAAAGCTAGCACAGATTCGCCAAGGGCAAATCATGCTTGACAAATGTGATCACCTTTTATGACAAAGCAGCCTAACCTGCTCAGTTGATATGAGGCAAGCAGTGGACATCTACATGGACTTCTCCAAGTCTTTTGATATGGTTCCCAACAGCCTCCTCCTAGAGAAACTGATGTGTTAGAGTCCAAACAAGTGGTCTGTGTGGTGAGTGGGGATCTGGCTAACAGGCCATACTCTGAGGGTTGTGGTAAACAGCTCCTTTTCAGACTGGCATCCTGTTACAAATGGGGTCCTCCAGGGAGCAATACTGGGCCCTATCCTGTTTAATGCCTTCATAAGTGATCTGGACAATGGGATCAAGTGTACCTCGACAGAGTTTGATGATGACACCACACTGAGTGGGGAAGGGCACACTTCGGAAGGGAGAGCCACCCTGCCGGAAGACTTGGACAGGCTGTTAAGAGCACGCTAACAAGAACCTTATGAACTTAAGAAAGGACAGGTGTAAGGTCTTGCACCTGGGAAATCATAATCCAGGACTGCAACACACGCTGGGATCTATGAAGCTGGGGAGCAGCTCCGTGGAAAGGGACCTGGTGGACAACAAGCTCGATATGACTGAAGAGTGTACTGCTGCAGCAAATGAAGCCCACAGGATGCTGGGTTGCATCAAGGAGGGCATCAACAGCAGAGAGAGAGAAGTCATTATCCCACCCAGCACTTATCAGGCCACACCTAAAATACTGTGTTCAATTTTGTCCCTGGTATACAAAAAAGTGTGGACAAGATGGAGGTGGCCCAGAGAACAGGCGCGAAGATGATCAAAGGACTGGGAAGGCATCTGTAGGTGGAAAAGCTTAGAGAATTGGGTTTGTTCTGCCATGAGAAAAGAAGGCTTAGGGGATACCTTATTGCCATGTTCCAGTATTTAAATTGTGGCTACAAAGAAGACAGAGACTCCCTTTTCACAGGTGGTCACATGGAAAAGGTGAAGGGTAATGGGTACAGGTTACTCCTGGGGAGATTCTGACTGGACACGACAAAAATTTTTCACAATGAGAACAACCAGCCGTTGGCATAATGTCCCCAGGGAAGTGATGGATTCCTCAACATTAGACAAAATGGACAGGGTGCTGGGCCATCCTGTAGACCATGCTTTTGCCAAGAAGAGTTGGACTAGATGACCCTTAAGATTGTTTCCGACCTGGTATTCTGTAATTTTAAATCAGGTTGGAGACAGTGTTCATTGAAAAGTCAGGCAAATGGAGCAGATAATTAAGCCCAACAACAGTATGCAATGGTATTTTTGCTAGATAATTCAGATCCATCCTTACATACCTACGGAACCCACCACTGTGCCTTGCACATACTGGCAATGATTTCCAAGGTGTCCTGAAATGACAACCAAGGCTGGAGTAAAATAAGTGAAATTCATATGTACTTTCTTGCACAAAAGTTAAATTTGAAGGTCTGAAGTAACTACAGCCATTTGATATGAAGCACCTGAGAAGAAAGTCAACCACAGGGGTGCAATGAAATAGATGTGAGCTGCCTTAAATATCTTCATAGTGATAGCTGTAAAGCTCATGTACTGCTCCTAGGCAGTTTGTTGCGTTTGCTAATATAAAAACACAAATTACTGTATGGTTTGGAATTTGTGAAATCAAATCCTTGAGTGAATTGTTCCAGAAACTTAGGTGTTCACAAAATAATGAATTAGCAATTACAACTGGCTTTAGTGTCATTTAGAAACCCCAACAATACTTATAATTTACAGAAGCATCATGATTGAATATATTCTCAATAAATGAGATGACATTATGGGAAATGACATCATAAAAACGGTTACTTTATGGAAAATGATTTATTCTTCTTAGTGGCAGAGATTAAACACTTCTTTCAGGACCTCACTCTTCCATTTGGGCAACCTCTAATGTAGTCACCAGTTTCTCTCCTTCCTCCCCCTAAGCTTAAGTAATACACATGTACAACTGGAGGCATATTTCTAACCACAAATGGTTATGGCATAGAGGCTCCCCTGAGACAAAAGTGGTGAGGGTGAAGGAGAGAGGCTGAGATCACCAGTTAGGGCACTTCAGTAAATTCTGGATCTCCTTGTTATTTTCAACCAACTGGCAAAACTTTGACTATTCTGAAGACAAGATGGGTCCTTAAATTTTTTTTGAGAATAGTAAAATCCTTATGCCAGTTAAAGTCTAACCCCAAAGGTTGCTCACTATTTGGCTTCTCATTTTATTAACATTCTGCAATAAATGTCCAAGGAAGTATTTATATTTGCCTAAGGTTCACTTTATTTGGAATCCTCTCTCATACCGGATTTGACCTTCACAGATTCTGTTCCATAAGGTGTGACCTTTAGATTAGCCTCCTGTGTAAAGAAGTGACTACCTTATCTGATGCTTTTCTTTCTGCCAGTTACTAAACCAAAAATATTTGAATAATTTTGAATATCTGTTATAAATATCCCATGTCATTAATGTGTTCCAAAAAAAATAACATCTTCTCTAATACATTCAAGGTCCCAAGTGTAATTTTCATTATTTCTTAATAATCTAAAAAATTTTTAAACTTTTTTGTTACACACAGATTTTTTTCCTGTATTTTCCAGAAATATGAGCATATTTGGAGTGAAAAGAAGAGTTTCATGAACATAAATTCAACTTAAGTATTTTTCTTTTCCATTAAAATGTTAATCATTTAATAACATCTCACTGCAAACATATTCAGATGCCAAAGAAACTGGAAAAAAAATTAGTTTGAGAAATGTGCACATGTTGCTGTTGAGTCAAATGCTGGCAATAAAAGCACTATGACATATTTAGAGTGTGTTCTTAAAAAAATGTTACTTTAGAAATATTACAGTTCTGAAATATGAAAAATTAACAGAGCTAAGTTGAGCCAAAATGGTTCCGAGTTGATACAAGAAAAAAAACAATACACATTGTGGGCCATGATGCGTTGGAGGTAGATGACCACACAGGCCATGTAGCCTCCATCATTTAGATCTTTAGGCAGATCTTTACTCAGATGAGCACTACTGAATTATTTAATATCATTGATTTAGGAAAAAACATGGTGCATGTATATCTCTGTTAGCATGAATACACCGGGCTTTCAGAATATGTGTGTTTGAGACTGAAATACCATGAACAAATAATTCCTCCATAAAAAAGTTGTCATTAAAGTACTGTAACCAAAGATCAGAGAACTGGAAACGTGAGGAATTAATTATATTGAGAGAATCATAAAGGTTGTTATTCTGTGGTTGGACTCAGTCAGTGAACAACAGTTCACTCTGGTCTTCATATAAATTTTGTTAATTTATGGTACAGTCATGGACCATGGCCACTATATGAACTAAAAATAAATATTATTCATAGATTCTTAAGTATATATAGATACTATGTATCATCCTTATTTGTACATACGAATCTCAGGATTTATATCTACGTATAGCATAATTTCAGTCTTAACACAGCAATACGATCAATAACTTCTCTAACCTATCTTCATATAGATAGCAAGTGTAAAATATCTAACTTTTTCTGTTCAAGGATCTTAAGATGATAAGAACAAGTTCACCTCTGTAAATGCTTATTCATCTTCAAAGTCTTTATACTTCAGCCATCTGAGGTCATCAGTTCTCGGACAGTGTGAGTCTCAGACTGCAGCTTTCTGAGGGGCTAAAGTAACAGGAAGCAATCTCACTCTTTTGTCAGCTACAAAATAGTTTCTATGTAATACTGTGTTAAGCCCTGTCTCTTTCATACTATACTTTCAGTTTTCTTTTTTTTTCTTTCTTTTTTTTTTTTTTTTTTAACTTTGTTCTCTTTTTCTTTCCTCCTTTTTTGCCTCTATTCTTTCCTTTTGTCTCATTTCTGGTATCTTCTTTGTCTCATTACACACTAAACACAATATCCAAGACATTTCACTCAAAGGACAAAAATATTCATGTGTCAACCCCTTGAAAACATGTCACTCACAGAGAACAAGATGACAAAGCTGGTGTCCAGATTTTTTTGTGTATAGAAAGATTTTAGCTCTTCTTGTCATCTTAAAGTTGCTGAGAGTACCTGATACCAATGACATACCATATTCAAAACACTAGAGCTAATGTAGTCCTTCCCAATGAGGCTTGACAGATACAAGAATTTTTACTGTTTACCATTTTGACACATATTTTATCTCTCTCTGACTTTTTTCTATCTTTTGTCTTTGTAAAACTTTGTTCATTCTATTGAAGACACTAATGGTCATTGGCAAACACCAGCTTTTTGTTTCATTACTGTAATTTTGCTGTCACAATTCTATAAATCTGCTTCAAAGACTGCATGCAAACCCACTGATGATTCCATGTGCATCACAGTAACACATTTAATGGATTTTTGATATAAATAAAATTTTATTATTAGATGTGTTTACTTGATAATACTACTAATATTCAATTTATTTTTGTTACATTTATTGATTTATTGATATATTACATCATTACTGATATATTTGTTTACTTGATAATGCTACTAATATTCAATTTTATTAGCTTGTAGCAATCTCTGAACTATACTCTCCTGCTCACAAAATGCTACAGAAAGCAACTGCCTTAAATTTTATTTGAAGATATGTTTTGGGCAGCAGTCCTACTAAGAACTAGGTATGTTGAAAAACCTCAACCTGACCAGGTTTTTTTACTAGTAAGAAAAGTATCAAATGTTTACTTTTGTCTAAAGAAGAAAAAGTATGAACTTTGTTACCATTCCTTTTCTCTACCACCCACCCCCTGTCCTTTCATTGACTTAGTAATTCAACCACTGTGGATGTTTTTTGCTTCTGAGAATAACCAGTTGCAACTGAATTAGTCTTCTTTATTCAGCTGCTGCTATCTCATCTCCCATCACACCTTTAATTAAAAATTCCAGAAAGAATGGTGTGTCATTAATATACTGTTCAGAATATTAAGTAAATCTGCAAAGCAATTTTTGAAAAATATGTTTTTTCGTTTAATATGAATAACTGTACCTATTCCTGTATGGATAGACTGTGGCACTAAAGTTGATAAAGATGTCTAACAAATACAAAAGCGAAACTCTTTTCATTATATTTATACTAAATTATAATGAGAAAGCGTAGTATTTGAAAAAATAAAGAAACATCAGTGCTATGAGTGTTGATGTCAAAGGGATGGTTGTTTCTCGTGGTGCTTTGAGAGGATACTAAGCTTTTCAGAACCTTGTATTAGTTTTCAGAGCAGAATGAGTTAATGATGAAATTTTTAAATGGTCGACCGGCAAACATGGACATGTACAATACACTTACGTATAGCTAGAGAGCTTCCTAGTCTTGCTACTTCTCCTTGCTTTAAGGTAAATTATAAGTAAGGAAAAGCAAATGTACTAGACATTAAGAGTATGAGCTTTTCATGCATGAGTTGCTATGATTTGCTCTCTGTGAGATGGTAAAATGACCAGAAAAGGTAGATAAGCCAAAAGAATCGCTCTCATAGGACATAGTTTTAACATCCTGAGAGCTAAGAAAACTCTTTAACTGTTGAAATACCACCTCTGCCTATTTCCACATTAATAGAGAGCTTGTGCTTTGCAACTGTCAAAAACAATTAGACCATTAAAAATGTCAGCAGCTTTAAAAAAACCAAAATAATAATATCATATTTCTCTAAAATTATGTCAAATCTCTAATGCTACTTAGAGACAATTTATAATGTTCTTTTACAATACGGTATAAGGGTAAATGTTGATTATTGCTCAGTGTATGAACTTTTTGCCCTGTTATGATCTTTCAGTAAGATAACCTGCTGGGCTTGTTTTAAATTCCAGAGAGAATTACCCAGACAGGTGAAATCAACTGAAGAAAATAAATTGAAACCTACATTGTAGAGGTACCTTGGGGTTTGACTTGGGTAATGAAGTGAAATATAAAGCTGCTGTGTTCTGCTTACAAGTGTACCTGAACTGTAAAAAAAGTGTGGTGTATATCTGAAACATTTATCTAGATAAAAATCTAAATAAAAATGCTAATGACAGCATTTATAGAATTATAGAAATGTAGAATGGTTTGGGTTGGAAGGGACCTTAAAGATGATCTAGTTCCAATCCCCTTTGCCATGGGCAGGGACACCTCCCACTACACCAGATTTCTCAAAGCCCCATCCAGCCTGATCTTGAACACCTCCATGGATGGGAAGTCCACAGCTTCTCTGGGCAACATGTTCCAGTGTCTCACCACCTTCACAGTAAAGAATTTCTTCCCAATATCTAATGTAAATCTCCCCTCTTTCAATTTAAAACCATTACTCCTGGTGTTATCACTACGCTCCCTCGTAACAATTTCCTCCCCATCTCTGCTATAGGTCCCCTTTAAGCACTGGAAGGCCTCTATAAGGTCTCCCCCCATGCCTTCTCTTCTCCAGGCTGAACAGCCCCAACTTTCTCAAACTGTTTTCACAGAAGAGGTGCTCCAGCCCTCTGGTCATCTTTGTGGCGCTCTGCTGAACAGTGAAAAACCAAATCTGCTTCATGGAAGGTTTGATATTTCAAAAGTTGGTTTCATTCACATATAAGCCAAACTACCATAATTTTGAAAATCTTTGGGAAAGATAATACAATATTAGCTATGTGGATGCCTCACGGATAACTTTAGACCCCCTGGGTTCTAGAAACCTAGACTTTCTATCCACTGACTGAGTAAATCAGTTTGCAGATAACTCCAAATACTGCTTGATATTCAAGCATATTTTATTGAAACAGAACAAAATTTGAAAAAAGCTTGAATTTTGACAATGTATGTCTAGGCCTATTCATAAAGCAAGTGATTGCTACTGACTAAGACTCTATTCTACCAGGGTATAATACCGAGAAAATGTGTGATCTTCTGCAAGGCAGAGTCAACAGTGTGTGACAGCATTGCCTGTATCATTTACTTTTAAATGAAAAAGAGTCTCAGGTGTCTTCAGCTCTATGCAATTCAAGGACTAATAGTAACTCTGAAAGTAAAACAAGTCTGTGCAACTTCCATTCAGTGCACGTTTGGAATATTACATAAGTAAAACTAAAAGAGCACAGAAATATGAATGTTCTAGTTCTCCTAATCTAAAGTATTCAGGCCATATTTACTCTTAAAAGTGTGGGAAGCTTAAGCTTTCCAAGAGGAGAATTTACTAACAATTCTAATAAAATTTACAGTATTGATGTGTAAGAGGAGATTGTAAGTATTGACAATAATGACAAAAACCCACAGGATTTATTTAATGACATACACAAAAATAAAATAGCTTTGAAAATGGCACAGAATATTTTTCCCATCAATGAAGTCCAAATGAAACTTCTCCAAAATAAAATATCAACCCAATAATTTCTTATAGGTATTTCTATGTTACTTATTCTTCTTGTCCCAACTAGAGAGTCCCTGTGCATAGCCTTGGAGACTAAGATATAGTTCTGCTTCCCTGAGTATAAAAAATATTTTCGAACTCAGGGAAAATAAATAAGATTTCAGAGAAAGAATGAAGAAAGAACAAACTGTTAGGAGGGTTTTTTCTTTCTTCATCATTTTCTGTATCATTTCTTTTTCCTAGCAAAAAATTTATGTGTATGTGTGTGCATTGGGGGGTATATCAACAAATGATAGTATGAACACTAGCTTCATAAATAGTTACTGATTTCCTCTTTAAAGTGTAGTGTTGCCAACGACATTTACGGTACTGTTCAACACATACAGTTTCTTGCCAATACTTAATGCCTCCTTACTGTATGAGTAGGTACTGCTGCCTTTTTGCCTGTGCTATTTTTTTCTTTTTCTCTGGTGTAAACAAGTGAATGCCATAAAAGTCTTGGAAGCTGATCATTAATAAAATCAACCTCAAGTTGACATCCAGTTTGGAAGTAACCGATTCTTGTTTTGAAATATCAGTGTTTTACTAACAGCATCTGTGCAGGCACAGTAAAAAGCTGTATCACAAGTAGATCAAGTTCTCATATTGCTCTAAATTAATAGTCTCATTAGACTGCGTATGGTTAGCATCACACCTCTGAATTCTGAACCTTGGTTTGGTTGTTCAAAGTTTTATTTTCTTTTACTGTAAAACTGTTTAATGGAATTCATTGATGATGGTCTTTGTTGGCTACAATCCATCAATCTGTAAGCCCCAGTTTTTGTCTTTGACACACATTTTTATCACCATGTGATCAGCTATGACTTACTGTGCTGCAAACTGGTGATATAAGATACAGAACTCTGTATCAAACCAACTGTCTCTGTTCCTCTTGTGTGACCTATATGATCCTTTTAGGTACCAGTTTAAAGACATCAGGATTTCAGGCTGTTCTGCTCTGAAGTTTTGCTTGTATTGCTCATTTCAATGTTATTCACTCTACTGGTTTGTGGTATTTTCAACTTCAGATGTAAGACTGACTTGACCAATTTATTTTTCATTTTCCATTCCCCATGACATTTGGCTATCTGAAAAGGAAAGAAATACAATATTACAATAAGAGTTATACCTAATTGCCACAAACAGGGAATTACCTAAGCCTAACTATGAGACAGAAATATAAAAGAGAAGAAAAGATCTTCTCTCTCACAGAGAAGCAAGTTACAAAGAAAGCAAATATTATACTATAGACTCTCTGGAAAACTAGATGGATCCCCAGAGGTCCACCCACTATATTCAAAGCTGCACAAGTTGGAATTTGGAAAATAAAGAATTTTTTTCTTCCCATGAAGGTGGTCAATAATTGGAACAGGCTGTGGAATCTCTGTCTTTGAGATGATAAAGACTGGACATTGCCCTGAGAAACTTGTTTTGATGACATATGCTTTGAGCAAAAGACTGTGTTAGATGAACTCTGGAGTCCCCTTCCTACCTAAATTATTCTTGATTCTATGGTACAAAAACCCACTCATTATCATAAATAGACAAGAAATACATTATCTTTGCAAACAAGGAAAAGGTTGCTGTTGAAAAATGAAAAAAAGAAAATAATTTTATTCCTGTGCATTACATGTCGTGAGCACTTTGAGTCAGGCCCCAAAATCATCCTGTGAAAAAATAAAAAATCTTAATATTTTTCTTCCTAACTACATTTTTCCACTACCAAACTCAGACAACTCAAACATCACACCCTTCTTATCTTCCTTTTAGTCTCTGAGCCTTGAGAGTTGTCTTGCAGAGCTGTTAGGATTCAAAATTTGTTTTTCAATAGCAGTTTAAAACTTTCATATACTCAGCTATTGGTAGGAGTTTGTTTTGATCGGCATGAGTTCCTCCACCCTGTAATGGACTCTGTCCAGTGACGGGCCCAAAACTGAGCATACCATGTCAGATATGGTTTCATATGTGCTAGGTAGAGGGGAATAATTATTTCCATTCAGCTGGGTACTTGCTTTTTAGCACAGTGCAGTATGCACTTAATGTTCATTACCACAACAGCACATTGCTCATTCGGATTCAACCTGTCCACTGAAAGTGTATCTTTTTCTGCAGAGCTGCTATGTAGCACATGAATGGCCAGTTTCTATTGCTTCTTTATGTCATTCCGAGCCACATGAGATGTTTTATTCCTGTCCCTGTTGGTTTTCACAAGGTTTCTGCTGGTCTGTTCCTTCAGTTCTTGATTCCCACACTGCTGAAAATCCTAGCAGTGTATTCAAAAACAACAAAGGCTATTTTACATTAGTTTCTAAAACTAGTTCAATGGTTTACTGTGAAGCTGGTAAAAGCCATTTTCCTGTAACTAAGTTTCCCATAACTGATTTGTGATTTCTAGGTGTTGTTTGGGGTTTTTTTGATATTTTGCCCTTTAAGAATAGTGCTTTGTTTTGTTTTTAAAACAATGTGTGCTTAGCTTTTTGTACATCAAGGCAATGTAACATTTTAACATTTTCTAATTTTCCTACTAAATAATGGTAGGCTTACACCATTCAGGTGTTTGGAATGTTATTGATTCCCATAGAGATGGAATATAGGCCTCTGTGTTGATGCTAATCAATAGTATGCATAAGAATTTGCATTTATTTCATATTCATAAATATATATTCCTATATTTAATATATTATAACATGATGATTCAACAAATCATCAATTCTATGTCTGTTATTAATATCTAAACATATATGCTGACAGTGAAGAGAAAGTTTTCCTATACACACTTGAGTATAGTAGAGAGCTTTCTCCATTATTCCTGAAATCTTTCTTTTGAGAGCTTTTGAAGAAGTTCAAGATGTATACTTCTTAATGTATTTCTGTTTACATTCCAGTGCATTAAAGATTCTCTTTAACTCTCATTAACTTAAAAGAAAGTCATGTTTGGGAAGCTTGAGAAATAATTAAGAGATTACTGATTCTATAAAAATGTTGACTATTTATAAGGACAATAGTAATTAAAAAAAAATCACTCAGTTAAGACAGGAGGTACTTTCAAAAAATGCACACATTCAGCTTTTTCTTTGGAAAATTTAACAGTATCAAGAGAAATTGTTTCATTTATGAATAATATTTTAATATTGCTGTAGAAATCAGAAGGTAGATTTACAGTTTCTGAATGGAGAATCTCAAAACAGATACAGCAGTAAAAATAGTATGAGAGGAGACAGAGAGGATCACTGGCTTACCCACATTTAAAANTGAGGGTTCCCCAATTTAAAAAAAAAAAAAAAAAAAAAAAGGAAAAAAAAAGCTTGGGGTTATATTGGTGTTCTGGTAATGTAATATTGGACAGACAGTTTTTTAAGACCGGGGTCTCTTATCTGCACAAGTATTTTGTTATTTTTCTCCACTACAACCATAAAGTGACCAGAGGTGACATGGGTATAGAAAGCAAAAGCCACCTTAAGGCTGGCTTCGTTCTCAAGGTGCTCCACCTATGACTAGAGGTTATAGCAGCTTTGAAGCTACTGTTTTGTAACAAATTCATCACTTTCTCCAAGCTGGCAGTTGTGATCACAATAAACTTTTTTCAGAAACCAAATAATGTAATTTCACAGTTCTGTTAAACAGGAGGAAATGCTGTATTGTCTAAATGAGAGGTGAGTCATCTATTCACTCCCTATCAAGTCATTGAGTTTATCTAAGTTTACTGCTGTTCACATCACAAGGCTCTATCTCTTTTTTCATTGTTCATAAATAGCAAGTGCCAGTTTTTACATTAAATATCTCAGTTTTAAACTACTTGAAACAACAAAATATTGTGCAAGTCACTAGGTTCCTCTGTGCCTTTTCTTTAACATGGGACTAAATTTTCTCCCTCCTTTTTAAAACATGATTCAGAATACATCTTAAATCTTTATATATTATGTTCAACCAGCAAGTAGCATTTTATAGATTTAGACAACGTGATGTGCTTTTTGCTGCAGGGCTGTTAGGCACAGTTTACTGCTGCATTATGCACAATAAATATATAAATAATTTACTTGTTTTAGTCTATATAAATGATTTGTTTGCTTAATGTGTTGGAAATAATTTGATGTATTATAGTTGCTGTTGTTGTTGTCACTGCATAACTACAATAAGCAAGATCTATATCTCATTGGGTCTTCTGAAAATAATTTTTAAGTAAATGCAGATGTTTGCCTTTTTATTTTAATGCTATTTTTACAAGTTTTCTGCAAACAAATACACAATTGCATTATGCCATGAGAAACATAGATTCAGAAAGAGGCATTTTTGATTAATCAGTCTCATTCCCATTTAAACCATTATCTTCATTGCAATATCATTCATACCCTCAGTAAAATACAGCACAATAGAAAAAAAAAAAAGTCATCCATGCAAAGCAAGTAAAAAATGATAGCAAAACCCCACATTTGACCTCAGAAAAAAAGTAACAGAATTTTAACACAATGTCTCCATTGTCATCTTCATGCATCCAAGTCAGAAACTCTAAAATGTCAGGAGAGTTTGCCTATCTTGCTTCATACGAGCAATATGACAAAATTTTCTTTCTTTCCCGTGAAAAATCCAAGACTCATTTCCATATTAAAAGTTTGGAGACACAGAGATTTCTCTCACAATTATGAATAGTCTATTGACCTAGCAGTCATTAAGTCAGGAAGACCAGAGAGCACCTATTGCGTGCATAACAGCTATTTCAGACAAAAATAACTTTCAAGGCTACTAGAAAGCAGACTATATAAAGTCTATAATTCACCTGCTACTATTTTTTACCCTCTTGTAAGAAGACAGTTAACTCTTTGTTTTCTGTCTTGCAGTGTACACTTCCTAGCCTTATTATGCACTATTTCAACCCTGCTCCAACTTAAAATTACTCATTTCTGCATGGCTTTTATATATAATCATCAACAGAATAAAGTGATAAGAAACATTTTCATGCTTTCACACCCTATGAGAGGTCAGTGTGGTGTTACCATCCCTCTCTGTGAGATGTAAAGAATCAGGGAGACAAATTATAGTCACAACTGGTGTTAGTAGAACTCACATGAACAAGCAAGATGGGTACGGAAGCCTATGTCCAAATGTTTTATCTTTGTCCTTTGTCAGAAAGCAACTTCTGAACTGACAGTCAAGCAAGCAGATTATTTTAGCTCATGTATTTTTTCAAGGTAACTGTTAGTGAAATTCTAGAATGTATTTAGACTTTATTTTTGGTCTTTTAGTCAGGAGCACCTCTTTCGCAGCAAAATCTCTGTCACAATTTTCTTCCCTATTCTCAAAATCACAAAGTACACCAACTAGACACTATGTCCAAATATCTGAGTTACTGTGGTATTTGGAAACAAGCATGAAAAGCAAAGAAACAAACAAGATATTACTGTGTTTCCTGAAGAATGAGAAAGCATTTTGTTCATCTCTGACATGTCTGTACTTTATTTTTATAAATGTCAGAAGAAAGCCTATTGCTGAAGCATATATGGTTTTAAATTTATTTTCTCTCTTTGTCTAGCATATTTTTTCCTATGAAAAGAAGCAGTATTAGCAATATTTAGGCTCACTCGGCTGTTTCCTTGTGGAAACCTTAGCGCATGTTTTATCACGCTTCAAAAAATTACACCGTTACCTAAACTTATCAGATAAATACAATTTGTTTATTTAAGGCATGTCAGAAGTTTGTAGAACTGTACCACTGTACAGTTTGAAGCTCACACACAGCAAGTTCCACAATCAACTTTTACTAGTTCTCACTTATACTGGGTGTGGGTGCCGGCTCCAACGGCCCCAGCGCAGGGCACAGCTGAGCCCCTCAGCCATGGGCACGCACCTTGGGGAAACCAGAAAGGGCAAAACGCTGCCTGGCAGCCAGGGCTGAGGGAAATTTTTTTTCCCCAAGTTGAGACTGTTTTGCCCATGATGGCAACTGGTCAGAGATCTCCCTGTCTTCTTTTCAAGCCATGAGCTTTTCCACCTTATTTTCTCTCCTGTCCTTTTGAGGAAGAAGGATTAAGAGAGCAGCTGGGTGAGAATCTAGCAGCCAGCCAAGGTCAATCCACCCACATCACTTCTCTCTGAACAGTATCCACTAATTTTATGTAATCACCCTGAGACTANCGCACCTTGGGGAAACCAGAAAGGGCAAAACGCTGCCTGGCAGCCAGGGCTGAGGGAAATTTTTTTTTTCCCCAAGTTGAGACTGTTTTGCCCATGATGGCAACTGGTCAGAGATCTCCCTGTCTTCTTTTCAAGCCATGAGCTTTTCCACCTTATTTTCTCTCCTGTCCTTTTGAGGAAGAAGGATTAAGAGAGCAGCTGGGTGAGAATCTAGCAGCCAGCCAAGGTCAATCCACCCACATCACTTCTCTCTGAACAGTATCCACTAATTTTATGTAATCACCCTGAGACTACTTGAACACCAGAGTATGGCTTGTCTTTTTTTTTTTTTTTTTTTTTTTTTTTGTTCTAATCATAGCTGCTGCTCTATTCAGTAGCCATTGCAAGTTTTCAACAGTAATTAATCGAATCAATGAATCACTTTAGATTCTCAAGGTAGTCATCCATTAAAAAAGAGGAACATGCAACTGTGATCACCTATAAAAAAATCTTAGTGAATTTTTCTCTATTTTTTGCTATTTTCCAAAGACATATTCCAATGTGCTTAACATAACACTTTTCACTATTTCTTTTCCTGCGATTCTGCACCTCATTAAGGACCTGGCTTTCAAACTGGATAACAGCAAAAGTATTAATGGCAGACAATCTGCAGCTTCCCAAGTAAATGGTTGTCTGTGGATGTAGATATGAATGAGTCTGTTGTCAAGAGGACAAGTAAGAAAGGGACTACTGAAGCTCTGAAATTTTAAAAGAAATTTTCGAGCAATCATTAAACTTTTGGTATTCTACTTTTCTAAGGCATGACATAAAGGTTTAGCATTGGCAAAAGATCCAAAACAGACTCAGAGCAGGCAGATACGAAGTTAATTCATATAAACACCGCTGCTTAATTAAAATCCACTAGCAAAGAATAAAAGGGAGCAGCATCTTGCAGTCTATTTTCTTTTTGTTACAGCTTCTCTAACTCTACATTTTGCATTAGAATTTCTTTTATGATTCCTGATTCACAAAGCTCAATGTTGCAGAAGTATGTGAAGCCACAAACATATTATTGACAGTTACAAGCATTGCTTTTTTGGAGCAAAGACTCTTGTTTTGTTTTTTTTTTTTCCTTACCAGGAGTTTTAAGTTCAGATATAATTCCTTTTTAGTTATTAGTTAGGCGAACAAGACTGATTCTGGCCTATAGTAACTTATTTAATCAAACCTACAGCCTTACTATTTCATTGTTATATGAGTCTTAGAACATAAATTTATCTTGTTACGTCCTTTTTCAATTTGTCTGGATTTTTGAGAGTAAACAGCTTGGATTTTCAATATGAAGCCTGCATGCTAACTGTATTTTAGAAAGCTTTTATCTAATGTTCAAATATCAATCAATTCTGAGGACCGACCACATAAGCAGGGAGACAGGAAGTCTGAGCAGATTTCCTTCCACTCCACAGAAGTGGGAAGTTCTATGTCTCAGCAAGTTAAATACAGGTAAGAGCACTGGAGAAATAAACTCTAGATGAGTTCAGCATGAGAACAAAGATAGCTAGGAGGAAGCAGTATGGACAAAGATAGCTAGGAGGAAGCAGTATGGGCAAAGGAATGAATCATCCCAAAAGGGACCCTTAATCTGCATTTCCAGATGATGAATTTAGTAAGCACCCCTGCTTCTTCTCCATGCCCATCCTTCTCTTTTCATGATGGGCCCTTGAAATCCTCATTTTCATGCAGAGCTCAGTGATCATCAGCAGAAAGGGGTAGAGACAGAAAAGAGGAGTAGGAAGTGACTGCTGAGCTCAGCAAGCAGAAGGACAGAGTGGTGATTACTAGACACTTGGTGATCAGTTACCACTCTAAACACTCATTCTCCTAAATGATGCCAAGCTGCTTTCATCCCTGGCTATCACCCTTCCTGAACGACCTCAAGGCAGAATGTGTTTCAAGACAACTTCAACCCCATGTGGATTTTGAAGCATCTGGAATATTTCTCATCTTAAAATCATCTCAGTCATAAAAGAAGTAGTGCTCTATGATGATAAATTAAACCAGCCATGTCTAATTTAGATAATTTTCACATAATGTCCTCCTACTTTGTAATACCAACATTAAGAACAACCATACAGGGACAGAATAAAGCTTCACAATGCTCAGTCTCCTGTAGAGTAGTATCCCCTCCAGTGGAGGTAAAAACAGTGCCTTAGGAGGCATTAAAAAAAGGGCAATCATAAAAGGATAGTGTCCCCACACCCTCTTTAGTACTCCAAACTCAAGTTATTTTCAGCTCAGGGGACTTTTTGAGCAGAACATAGTTCCGCATATGTCATTGCTTCTATAGGTTTCTTTTCTATTTACTTGACCTGTCTCTGCTTGAATCCTAATGGGCCATGAACTGGTGTCTGCTTGTGTATTAAAAATAGATTCTGGCCTAGTATTTTCTTCTGGGTGCACACACACTTCAGCAACGTTATAAGTGCATCTTGTCTCTTGTAGCAAAACTCAAAGTGAAAATGCTCTTGTTTTCAAGCATGTAGCACTGTGAGTGTGACAGTCATAACAGAACAAATTTTAAGACCTTGTACAGCTGAAATTCCGATACATCTGCACCTGCTTTCTCGAGTTAGGTTAATATCTGTAAGGAACTCCTGTGGACTTTCAAGCAGAAGTACGGGCAATTGCAAGAATAGATCCTGATTGTTTATGGTGACAAAATATCTACCATTTCTCTCTTAGTCAAAAATTGGGAAGTATTGAAAGTATTTATGGATTGAACATGTATTGTACAAAAAAGAGTCTTTGTCAGAATTAGAAGTAGAAGTACTATAAATATATTTTTCTTATGGTCTCTATTTAAACATTCACCGGTGGACAAAATACTCAAGCAAATGAACCTGAACATACTTACATTTTCTGATATTGTTTCAACTACCATTATTACCTTGGGAAGCTTTTAGCAGGAGGCAGGGCAAGATCACCTCCAGATATCCCTTTAAACCTGAATTATTCTATAATTCTATATGCCTAAGTAGAAAAAACAAAACCACAAAAAAAAAATAAAATCAAACCCAAACCTGAAACTCTATCAACTTATGAAGAGCTCTAAAAATGATGATAACCGTTATGACAGTATCACATATTCTAAATTGCCAGATTTTATTCAGACTAGATATTCTTGACATTAGGTTATGAAACTGAATATGTAGACATTGTAGAAGAAAAGCTTTATTTTGAAGTTATTATTACTCTAATTAAATGAGACATGTAAGTAATGTAATAAGGAGGGTAGAGAATGGTGAATTGAATTAATCAAGTGTTCAAAAGTAGAATCCAGAAACAGAATATTGGATAGTGTTTCAAGTTTAATTTCTCAGAAGACAGGAGCGTGCAGATATCAGTTGAACGTCTAATCGATGATGTGAATTCCCAGTTTAGGGACTACTGATTTTCAGAACACAGATTTATAAACAGAACAGAGGTTTATTTATTTTCTTCTTCATAGAAGAGAAAATATTTGAAATTTTAAGTGGTTGGTTGCACAGTAAAGCGACAACAAAATAAAGAAAGAGACAAAAATGAACTGATATAAAATGCAAAAAAATAGTATAGGTTTATCAACTGTGTTTGCAGCTTTATTTGCAAATTTATCCTAATCTGTGCAAACATACTCGGTATAACAAACAACAACTAGCCTTCATGAATACTGCAGTTATTCAGCATCACTTTTTATTAAAATATGTGTGTAGTTTCTTACGGCACATTCTGGTCCTCCAAATTGGCTAAGTGTTTTCGAAAATAACAATTGATGAATAATCAGTGAAAGTTGTACTAAGCAGGTAGGAAAGTATCGACAGTACAGATTTTAAGTATTTCAGACTTGTAAGTATTTTGTGAACACTATTAGTTGTCCAAGTATTATTTGTTAGAATGAAACTGACCCAGCTCTGTTATGTGCCTCTGGTCTCCAAGCTAAACCTTTTCTTTGAAGAATTATATGCAATTTAAATAGTGTATAAATTTCATGTTTGCTGATGAAAAAGATGTAAATTGCACGTGTAGCAAACACTGTTCTTTGAAACACCGTTACCCCATTCAGTTACCAATTGAACTAAGGGGGAGGGACTCTTCATCAGGGAGTGGAGCAACAGGACATTGTAGATGTCCCATCCCTGGAGGTGTTCAAGGCCAGGTTGGATGGGGTTTTGAGCAAAATGGTTTAGTGGGCTGTTTCCCTGCCCATGGTGATCTTTAAAGTTCCTTCCAACCCAAATCAATCTATGATTCTCTTATTCTAATTAGCTTGCTGCTTTTGTACCACTGCTGCTGAAATAATGGAGTTTTATTTAAGAAACACAGGTCCTTGTTGGAGATTTGTTTAAAACCCCTTCTCTTTCATTTACAGTTTTCTTCAACCCTAATTTACCTCAAATTCTGAACTTCATTTAGTAGGGTTAATTTATCAATTGATCATGTTACTACTATGTATTTTCAGAGTCCTTTAATAGTTTTGTTTCCTTTATTCAGTAATTAACCCACAGTGAACCTCACAGTGAGCGACAGACTTTTGGATGATACTTGTTTAAATATAGAAAAGCAGCTATTTATGAAATTTTTCACAAAGCATTATTGATTTTACTTACTTGTCACCTGAATGAATATGGCTTTAAGGCTCTCTTCCCTAAGACCATTTTGCTCTACACACATTAGTCAAAAAAACACTCAAGGAATTTTACATGATATTTACTTATGTTAATCTGCATGTGATAAGTAAACGATATGTATTTTTTATAGTGTTAATCACAGATAAATAGCATAAAAAACCCTGGAGTAATTCTCACATCTTGTATTATGTATTATGTTGTATATTTGTATATCTTGTATTATTTTCAACAAGAATTGGTCCATGTTTTCTTTAGAATTCCTCTCTCTATTTACATACTTAAAAAGCCCTAATTATCTAAAAAAAACCAATGTCAGTTTTGAGTCTAATTGAGGTGTAGCCTTTCTTGTCTTTTCCCGAGAATAAATAAACCACAGCGCTGTATTCTTCCTGCAAAGCCTGACCTTGCTTCCAGAGATCACAGAGTTTATTTTTGTTTGAGCTCCACAACAAGTTCTCTGTTCAGCTAAGCTGGTTTTCTGCCCTTCTTGCTTATGACACAGTGGAATTACCTGATTCTGTGCTTCTCAAAGATGATTATTGAAGACTGACCAGAATCACAGAATGGTAAGGGTTGGAAGAGACCTCTGGAGATCATCTAGTCCACCCCCCCCGCTAATGCAGGTTCACTTAGAGCAGGTTGCACAGGATTGTGTCCAAGCTGGTTTTGAATATCTACAGAGGAGACTCCACTACCTCTCTGGGCAGCCTGTTCCAGCATTCTGTCACCCTAAAAGTAGAGAAGTTTTTTATTCATGTTCAGATGGAACTTCTGTGTTACAGTTTGTGCCCGCTGCCCCTTCTCCTGTCACTGCATACCACTGGATAGCATAGAACCATAGATTGTCTAGGTTGGACAGAACCTTTCAGATGGAGTCCAGCCATCAACCTAACACTGACAAAAACCATTACTAAACCATGGCACTAAGCACCACATCTACCCATCTTTTAAATACCTCCAAGGATGGATTTCCATCACTTCCCTGGGCATCCTGTTCCAATGTTTGATAACCTTTTTAGTGTAAAAATTTTCCTTAATATACAATCCAAAACTCTCCTGACACAACTTGAAGACATTTCCTCTTGTCCTATCACTTGTTATCAGGGAGAAGAGACCAACCTCCACCTTTCAGGTAGTTGTAGAAAGTGACAAGCTCTCCTCTCAGCCTCCTTTTCTCTAAGTTAAACACCCCCCATTTCCTCAGCTGCTTCTCATAAGACTTGTTCTCTAGACCCCTTCGCCAGCTTTGTTGCCCTTCTCTGGACCCTCTCCAGAACTTCAATATCTTTTTTTTGTGGTAAGGGGCCAAAAACTGGACACAGTATTTGAGGTGGGGACTCACCAGTGCCCAGTACAGACAGATGACCAATTCCATAGTCCTGGCCACTGCAGTATTTCTTATACAGGCCAGGATGCTGTTGGCCATCTTGGCCACTTGGGCACACTGCCAGCTCATAATCAGCTGACAGTCGACCAACATCCCCAGGTCCTTTTCTGCTGGGAGGCTTTACAGCCACTCTTCCCCAAGCCTATCATTGCATATGGGACTGTAAGCATTGATGAGATCCCCTTGCAATCTTCTCTTCTCCAGGCTAAACAGATCCAGATATCTTAGCCTTTCCTCAACAGAGATGCTCCTGTTTCCTGATCATCTTTGTAGTGCTCCACTGGACTCTCTCCAGTAGTTCCTTGTATTTCTTGAACTGGGAGCCCAGAACTGGATGCATGATGGCCAGATGTGGCCTCACCAGGGCAGAGGGGGAGGATGACCTCCCTCGACCTCTGGCCACACTCTTTCTAAGGCACATTGGCCTTCTGGTCCACAAGGACACTTTGCTGGCTCGTAGTCACCTTGTTGTCCACCAGGACTCCCAGGTCTTTGTCTGCAGAGCTGCTTTCCAGCAGGTCAATGTCTAACCTGTACTGGTGCATAGGGTTATTTCCCACTAGGAGCAGAACCCAATGCTTTTCTTTGTTGAGCATCATTAGGTTCATCTCTACCCAACTCCAGTTTGGCCAGGTGTTGGCCAAGGCTACACTCTGTTCCACTGTTCACAAACCTCCGAGCTGTGCCAATCAGCCAGTTCTCAATCCACCTCACTGTCCACTCATCTAACTCACACTTCCTAAGCTTACCTATGAGGATGTTACTGGAGACAGCGTCAAAAGTCTTGTTGAAATCAAGATAGACAATATCCACTGTTATCCTCCATCTACCCAGCCAGTCATGCCATCATAGAAGGCTATTGGATTGGTCAAGCATGATTTCCCCTCGGTGAATCTATGTTGACCATTCCTCAATTCCCCATATTGAGCACTCATGGACTACTAAGCCCTCAAAAGCAGATTCCTAGGGTACTCTGATAAATGGCTTCCTGAATTGCTTAGTTTGCTCTCCTGAATCCTAGGGTAGAAACTCTGCTGTCCTCTTTTTTTTTTTTTTTTTTTTACTGAAAAAGTTTAAATTGAACATTTCCTACTCACTGTGGCAAAAAAGAGCCACTTCCCNCATTTCATCATCACTGTGGACAAGACAGCCACCTGTCCACAGGTGGACCTGTGGACAGGTGGCTGTCACCTGGATAGTAGGTGGCATCACCTACTATCACGAGTCCTTCTTTATTCACAAATAGAAAGTCTAGGAGGGCGTCTTTCCTAGTTGGTGCACTGAGTACCTGTGACAAGAAGTTATCTCATACAAACTTCAAGAATTTCCAAGACCTGCTTATATTAGCAGTAAGATATTCCCAGTTGATGTCTGGGAAGTTAACATCTCCCATAAGGGCAAGAGCTACTGATCCGAAAATTTCTCATAATTACCTAAAGAATAACTCATCAGTGCTTACATCCTGGCTCATCAATCTGTAATAGATACCCACTACAGCACTGCCTTTGTTTTCCATCCCCCTAATCCTTATCCAAAGGCTCTCAAGCACATCATAATAACAGTAAGAGCTGTGCAAACACCTCCCTTGTGTACAGTGTGACACCTCCACCTCTCCATCTCTGCCTATTCCTCTTGAACAGCCTGTAGCTCTCCATCCCAGCACTCCAATTGTGGCACTCACTCCACCAAGTCTCTCTAATCCCAATGATAATGGGATCAGAGAGGGATCAACTAATAAAGCTGACCAAGGCTTCCACTTCATCCTGTTTGTTTCTGATGCAACNACATTTCATCATCACTGTGGACAAGACAGCCACCTGTCCACAGGTGGACCTGTGGACAGGTGGCTGTCACCTGGATAGTAGGTGGCATCACCTACTATCACGAGTCCTTCTTTATTCACAAATAGAAAGTCTAGGAGGGCNGCTGTTTCTGCTCTCAGGAGCAGTATAAATGTCCCCACTAGCATTGCCACCCTCTGACGACACCATGCTAACCCTTGTCTTACTGCAATCCTGTTTGTATCTCTTTCCCCCTTCAATTCTAGTTTAAAGCTCTCTTTATTTAGTCGTATTTTAGTCATCTTCTCTGCCCAAACATCTGTCATCAAGTTATCAAAAATTTTGATAACATTAACCCTCTATGGGTAAAAATCTGATGTAGAGAAACAATAATCAGATACCTAGTAATAGGTATATCAGCCTCATATTGTTATCATTATTCTCATTTGATCTCTTTACTCATCAGATGAAAAACATGGGAAGGAAAAAAGAGAAAGGCAGGTTTCTAAGACGTCATCAATATACGTACATCATTACATTTATATGGTAAAAAGAAATTAAAGCACTATTCAGCACTACACAGAGATCTTGGTATGCCCCAAGCTTGCAAACAGGTGATCAAGTGCATAAACTGAGAAAACATTCAAGGCTCACTAAATTTATAGTGATTTCTGAGGTTTCACATCACTGTATCACTGTTGTGACTCTACAACCTCTAAGAGATTCTTAGAAACATAAAGTAAGTGGCTAAAGCACTAAATTATATTTAACATGCAAGGAGTTAATTAAAAGTGAAGCATATCACATCATATCTATAGCATAATTACTGCATCAAATAAGTAGTGGAGAAAGGAGGTTAGATGGATAATCACTATAGTTAGAGTTCTGATCTAATGACCGTCGTCACATTCCATTTCTTTGTCTTAAGATGATAACTACTAATTTTGCAAAATTCTTCTGTGACTACTCATAACACCTCTTTTCTATGGAATGACAGCTTGAGATTTACTGTTTGGGGGAATAGTCCTGCTTGGGAACTTACTTTCTTACAAAATAAATAGAAAAATAATGGGAAGAGAGCAGCCAAAATAAACGCACTTGAAAACACAAACAATTGTCTGTAGGCTCATCTGCAAAGCTTCACTGACTTGGAATAACTTGAAGGAAAATATTATTTCCCCCTTTTCCTCAATGCTTCTAGCATTACACCAAAATCTCTGGACTATCAACATTTCAGTTTACATCTTTTATGTCGTATCTTCATTGTCATGAATGAAACCTAGTAGCCGTTGGTAATCTTTTTCTTCCACATACTGTTTTGCAGTTAAAGAGGGGAATAAGAACACTTACTACCATAGAAGGAGTCTTTAATCAATTAGTAACATTGAATAACATTATAATGCCAAATAAGTGAAACTTTAATGTAATATATCTTTAAATTTATCAATGAGAAAGTATATTCTTCCATAGCTCAGAAGAAATCAGTTATCAAAGTCATTTGCATGTTCAGAATCCAGATAACCTGTAAACCTATGTAATTCAGACATAATACCCTCTGTTTTCTGTTACAAATAAAGATTTCTATTAAGAAACACTTCTATTAAAAATGAAAGATGACCATAACAAAGCTAGGAAGATTAGTAGAAAAATGGGGATGAGGGATAAGTTTAGATTTCTTTCTGAATAATTTTTCATGAAGGTTAACAACATCAGTATCATGCCAGTGTGCTTCATTTTTTCTGGTAAATATTTGTACAAGGGTCAACACCCACCACCACAAGTATTAAATCCTTCACTACTGAATTATATACACGTTGATAGAAAATTCACACTGTAAAAGGAAGAGTGAGAATTCTAACTTTGAATATATACATAAAATGCATTCATTGAACTCATTTGAACTCTAAATTGATTTTTACTAAACATCACTCAAGGCTAAGTGAATTTTAGTTAAAAAGTTACAGTGGCATCATCTGTCCCTCTAACAAGGATGTCAAAAATAGCCTCTGGTCTACTTCCAACTGAGCTCTTCTTATCTTTTGCAGAAACCCATCTGCTGTAACATCAATGAAGATGGATTTTTTCCTGAGTATTTTTCAAATGCATTGACATTTATTTTAGGTACCATAATATGTATGTGTATTAAATTTACTTATTACTTTACATTTGTAAATGGAATTCATTTAAGGAAGATTTGTAAAACAAAGTAATTTTAAGCATTCCTTTCCTTTGATATCTGGATCTCTTAACAGAGTCACTAGCTTGTGTAGCATAGATTATAAGGGAGGAAAAGAATTCTCATGGAGATACTGGATCAAATTTAGACCAGCTGTAAGAAAATACGTCCTCATTGGGAGTTATGTGCACTTCATTGCAGCTGAAATTAAACGATATTTGTGATAATTACTCTATGGTTTGCAAACACAACAAAAAAGTTCTGCCCACTGTCAGGACCAGAGGCAATGGGCAAAAACTGAAGCAGAGGAGGTTCCTCCTGAACATAATGGAAAACTTTTTTACTGTGAGGGTGACTGAGCACTGGCATAGATTGTCCAGAGAAGTTATGGAGATATTAAAAAGCCATGTGGGCATGGCCCCAGGCAACTGACTCTAAGTGGCCTTATTCAGGCAGTGGAGGTTGAACAAGCTGACCTTGAGAGGTCCCTTCCAGCAACAAGGATTCTGTGAATGAAACAATGAGTTAAGAGGTTCGGGTAAAGTAAGGTAAAAATGGAAGGAGATAACATCATACCTATCAGCTACTTTGTTCGACTAGAAGGTCAGCAATGTAGGGATTAATTTCACTTTTTTTTCCCAGCTTCATGAGGGTTTGTTTTTTTTTAATGAAACCTGTTCCTCTGCTATTCAGAATTCTCATCTATAAAATAAAAAGACTATTTGTCTGTCTTACTGGCATGTTGATTAATTCATACATCTGGAGGTATTTTACAGAAGTGGATAGAGAACCACTAAATTTATTAATAATAAAATTAATACAATGTAGCAGCAATAAAACTGAAATAGAAGTAAAAACAAGGGAGCAGCAGTGGTAGCAAAAGATTATTTTGAAGATTTAGCTACACAGCTGAAATTTTATGGTTTTCTATATTACTTATCTGAAGTATAACATAAACATTCCTCTTCTGCCATTGTACCCTCATCATAAATGAAAATAGAATTGGTAAGGGAAGTTAAGTTTTATTTCAGGATGAAGTACATGCGCGTATAGCCATAGCAATAATAAAAAAAAAATGTATCATATGTGTTGCTCTCAGTTAGGAATCCAGGAGTAACCATTTCACCTTCAAGAAAGACCTGACAACCAGTTTTCCATCTGTCTGGGGAATAAAGACCTAATTAAAAAAAACAAATTAGATGTGTGATCCATCCTTAGTATCCTCCTTTATACAATTCAGACAAATGCAAAGATCCCACCTTGTGTTTGTTTATAATCCTTTCTGCATAATGGAGACATACACTTATTTCTAACTCTTTGTTGATCCCTGCCTTACTTTTTCATTTTCTTAACAATATACAGTTAGGCCTAAGCTGTAGATATTTAATAAGAAAATTAAAGGAACACACACACACCCTCATCCTCCCCACACCTCTCTGCTTCATTATTAAATAATTTATTACATATTAAGGGCGGCGGGGGGGGGAAAGCAATATCTATATGACTTCTCTAATGTAATTTTTCTGCAAGCTTTTTCAACCTCAGAAGTTCAATAGCTAAAACAAGACATTAGAGATCAAGATTGGTACCTGAAGTGATCCATGGCAACCGCCCATTAGTCACAGAAAACATAATGTAATTCAAATTAGCTTAGCCTGTCTCTCACTGAGGGAAACTTGAGCTAGCAGCTGAGGAAAATGGGTATGCACAGTCAAGAAAATAGACCAGAAATGATAAATGAAGGGAAAGAAAGCTATTCTAAAGCAGCAACAGCATTACAGAAAAAAAAAAAAAAAGTTTTTCAGTTTCAGATGAGAATCCCCAGCATTGGGACAGTTTATTGTGGTGAGGAACAGGAACATTGGTGGGGCTAAATGCCTAGAAGCAAGGAGAATCTGTGACACAGCAGCTACGGAGCCTTACTGAAGTCACTGGTATCAAGAAAAAGAACAGTCCTGGCAAGTCACTTAACCTTTCTGTTTGTTAAGTGTGGATATGATTTTGTCATTTTTGTTATCAAAATAGTAACTGTTCATCTAAGAATAATCCTTCTGCACTTACTTCTGGGATGGTCATCCTACTCTGCCCCTCTCCCAACAACCTCCCTTTAAATCTGGGAGAAACCTGGCAAAAAAAGATTGCTGTAGTGAGGTGAATTTTCCTTCATAAAGAGTAATAAAAAACAGACCATTTTTCTGCATGTTTTGCAAACATATACTTGTTATTTTGACTTTATTCAAAAAATACAGAAGGTATATCCTGTCCTAAACTTGAAATGCCACAATTCACAAAGTGTTCCTAACAAAAAAGGTAAAAAATAAGCTGAGTAGCAGCAACTTGCCTGTCAATGTGTTGCATTCAAAAATATACTTTTAATTGTATGTTTAAAGTAATACAGCAGGACCAGACTACTAGGGACAAAGATGTAACATAAAGAATATCTGAGCAATTTATCCTTGCTTTCTATTGCTCTGCAAATTTTCTAGAACTTACCACAGTCTATTCTATGCAGTTAAGCCTCACACTCTGAGGAAATACTTATCTATACTTTCAGTGCCCAGTCATCTGTTTTACAATGGAAAAAGGCAATCATAAATAATGGATTACTCCAGCTGCATAGGTATTAATGAGCCATGTTTGCTTTATGTTCATACACGCAGATTTCCTAGTATGACATCATTTGGCTTTATATCATTGAAATTGCAACATGTACAGGAATATAAAGTAAAACTCATGAGCTAGAGATAAAGGAATCATAATGATGAATTTCAGTACTCCCATGCATGTGAACTCACAAACTATGGATATACAAAAAAACATCTACAGAACGCTCCTATCACATTTTTAGTAACTCAGAAGATTGAATGATAAAACGTTTTATTGTCCCGGCTTGTGGGTACCATATAACTTAGTGGAAAAAAAAAGTAGAAAAAACATAAAACATATCAAGTTGTAAATGATGGGGTTTATGTCATGAGAGGGAAAACTTTTTTTTTTTTTTTTTTTTTTGAGGGCTGTAATCTATATATCTCTCTAGTAGTTGCTGTGTTCACCAACTACATGTGTGAATGACCCTTTCTGTCACTATGACTACAGGAAGAAATAGAATCACAGTAAGCACAAAACAATGTAACAATGAAAAAGGTGTCATAAAATTTGGATTTTAAGACTTGCATCTAGTAAGATTATGGAGACATTTTTTCAAGAGGATGAGTGTTATATTTTCATTAGTACATTGTGGACAGTATTTGTATTTTGGTGGATAGGAATATTAAACATGCAAATAGACAAAAGCAATGAAAGATGAGAACTTTCTGTCAAGATGGATTTTATTTGCCCAGTGCAACAAAGCTTTCCAAATATCTTTGTAGAAACCAGAATTGTGCTCTTATATGCTTTCTGCTCAAAGCTTAACTGTACAGCTTACATTTCTTGAATATAAATGCTATTAAATATGTTTCATTAACTGTGTTGACTGTATCACCATTTTTCTCTGGTATTTACCAAATTTTCAGGCTACAAAACTCTAAAGACCTGTCATCATGAACTTGTATTGCACAAGGTAGGGTGATGTTACTGTATTACATAATTACTTTTTTAGATTTTTTTTTTTAGGAATAAAGAGAGTATTTAAAATATTTTGCAAGTACCCAGAAGTTTGTGGTGTTATTTTTCAAAGAAGTCATATTTTTTTCATCTGTCATTTTGGTAGAAAATACTTAAGCATACACAAATAATTATGAAAATTCTTTAAAAAAATCATGAGCAAATATCTGTCACGTACAGCATTTTCTGACATTGACATTAGGGGCTACTTAGTACTCACGAGTGGAAAAACTGTAACAGCTGGAATGATTAAGTGATTATGAGAGAAAATGCATCATTATCACCACATACAGTGCTTCCTTTACTTCTTCTCAGTTATAGCTTTTTTATACATTTTTTTTTAATTTAAAAAAGCCTGTGTAGCTGTATTTTCAAAAGACACTTCAAAAAGAAATAATTGTGATCACTAAATTTCCTTAAATTTTACGGTAACCTCCCTCATGAATTAGAACTTTGTTATCTGTCTTCCAACAATTTTGTGCTCAGGTTGTTCTTAAAATTGAGCTAGTCTGTGTTGCTGTTATTCTGAGTTTAGCTTCTGTCTGTCCTAGTAATTTGTCCTTTTGTCAGCTCTTTATATAACTATACACACATTCTGCTGTTAATGTTGATGTCATCTTTTTCTAAACTAAATAAAAGAATTCAAGTGTTTTGTTGTTGTTGGTTTTTTTTAAGTTGACACAATTTGATTGTTGAGAAATATATGACTGCAAGTTGTCACAGAGGCACGTCTGTGTGCTTGGTCATTAAAAACAGAAAATAAATATTAACTGTCAGGACTTATTTTTGTTAAAAGTGCTTGCTTCCATGCACCCCCAGCCATCAATAGAAAAATATACAGCCCTCCCTTATTTTCTTTTTTCAAGGGAACCTGAAAATATCCTGTTTCTTATTAACAAAGAATTCTTAAGCAGCAAATCTCTCTTTTTATTTCATTCACCCCACTTTATTTAGAAAGCTGCTTGCAACAGCTACCTCTTTAAAAACATACGGTTGACTGGACAATGACAAACCATGAAAACTAATGAATGAATAATAATATTATTTATAGTTCTATTTACTGATCCTATGGCTTAGTTTTCACAGGAAATATATTCACTTCTCCATCAAAACTCCTGAAAAGCAAACCTGGGTTTCTCATTGCACCCTAGTGACTTCAAAATTCAATTCAACTGGTTGTTGAAGCTCAAAGCAGAATTTTTCAATGTTCTAATGCCAAATGGGGAATGTCAGTACTTTTTCACCTATTCCCAGAGGTATGGATTTCTGTCTGTTCTTGTAGCATTGCAGCTACAAGAGACATCTCTATTAAGGTAGAACTCTAACACTGTGGTGTAATCCCTCTCCTCATCGTTTCTCTCTCAAGTTGTATTTTGTGTGCAATGCTTAGCACAGATAAAATCTACTCCTGATTGTGCTCTAGAATTATTAATAGGAAAAAACCCACCACTACGTTAAGTAGCATTCCATACTAATATGTTAATGTAAACAAATGCAGTAAAGACTGTACCCTACCATGATTAATATCTTGGACATTGATTACTACTGATAGAAAACTTACTAAGATTGTATAAAAATATAAGATACATATTTTGCTTTTAAATCATTATCTTTCCAACCTTCATAGTCTATATTCTCAAAGTTATTATTTCAGGCTGGACTAGCCTGTATAGGTGGTAGAGATGTAGATGTTTTAAATATTTCACAGTGAAGGTAGATGACAGCTATATTAATATATTAAGATCTTATATTTCTGATGTTTTCCATTGCCTGAATATAGCTTTGCATGTTCTTTTATATTCTTTACCTTTACAAACCAGATTCTAAATGAAAGAAGGCTTTCTCCTCTTCTGTGACTCCCATTAAAAATCAGATTCAAAGTGGAACTGCCTTCTTACCTTCATTTAAGAGCACATTCTCATCCTCAAAAATACTTTGAAGGTGAGATTAATTTGCAGATTGCAACCAGTTGCTTGTACTATATCAGCCAAAGTCTTCTTTTAATCTCTAGATAGCAGTGTTATTGAGTAATAAAAGAAAGGTATTCCTGAAAAATGCAAAACAAAACAAAACAGAGTCTTCTACATTAGAATAGCTATTGGAATCTCAGAAAGGAGGACACCAAATGATCCGCAGTAGTCACCTACCCCATCCTGAAAACAAGAGCAGAAACTATTCATTCAGTAGTTCTATCTGACTCTACTTACATCATTGTTAAAGTCTTCCAGATGATGGCAGTTCTTCAGTCCTCCTAGACAAATTATTTCAGTGCTTCATTATTCTAACTGCTTTAATAATTTTCTTCACAACTCTCTTCTTTCAGAATTTTAAATCTATTCTTCTTCAGTACACTAGAAAAGATTTCATCTGTCATTCATCTGAAAAGTAATGTGTCCTTTTTTAGCCTTATTTTTAATCTGAGAGCAAAATCCTTCAAGTTTTCCTTGAAAGTTATGCTTTCCAGACTTCTGAAAATTCTCACCAGTCACTCTT
>VXBJ01006029.1:0-31944 GCA_013400055.1 Nycticryphes semicollaris
ATATCTCAATAATGTTATCTTTAAGCTTACATATACTTTCTTTATATACACGATTTACATAGATTTAATTCTTCCTCATTTAATTGAGTAATAATTTTATAAATGGCCCCATTGTAATAGAGCATTGCGCATTACAGCCCTTTTCAAATTAAGTAATGACTACACTTAGTATGTCATTAACAAAATATTACACTATCTTATATTTTATCATTTATCTTTTAATATCTTCATTAATTAATTGTTTTAATACAACATTTAAATTAATATTTTTATCTTCCTCATGTTTCTTTTGGCAAGGATTAGGCTGGTAATTTCTATTTGGTGTGTGTTTACAAACTTCAGGCTAAATTTTGCAATCCTTTGTTCATGACTGTGAGCACTTACTGAAGTAGTCTCATCAGTGGTAATTTTCCTGTGACCAAGTGCCTTGATCACCCGCTTATCCGTTTTTCCTTCAAGCACATTGGTGCTATGTGCTAACACCCACAATTTTCTCCTCATTTAAATTCCTCCTTAAAAGCTACCGCTTTTTTAACAACTACAAATCACTCTAGTCTGGCCCTGGTTACACAAGTGGCAAGTTGATTTCTGCCTTTCTGCTAGACTTTGTTTTGTTGCTTCATTCACCAACTTCTCCAGCTTAGTATGCAGGGAAACCCCAGAGATGCTATAGGTCTTAGATGAGGCATGCTCAGGGTCTTCTCTAGTTTGAAGACAGGAAGTGCATTGGCTTGTCTACTTTTAATTTGGTTGAACTGAAGTGGACTTCTGAGGGTAGCCTTAACATAAAAAACAATAGTCTACCTAATGGGTGCAGGTTTTAAACTGAACTATAATATGCTGAATGTCTTTCAGCAAAATGAATATTGGTATTTTCTTATATGAGCAGAATGCTGCCATTCAGCATTTTTGTTGAAAGAGTTGAGTTTTTCTAAAAAAGTATCTGAAGTGAGACACCTGCTATAGAAAATACAATCTGATCAGCTAAAGTTTGACATCTTAAAAGTAACAGAAGAGCACTTTACAATGAAAATGATAGGCTATTCTAAACTGGATTCAGCAACAGGGGAAAAAAAAAACCAACAAAAAAATTGAAGAAATCCTAGGATTTTCATAAACATTTCAAGGCAGAAATACAATGTGAACAGGTTATATGTCAGCTAACTTTGGATTCTATTCCAATAAATGTACACAATCTTATTCTTCACAAACGTCTGCAGAAACTTTGATCAAATGTTTGGGTGCATGCAGCTTTCATGGTATCAGAAGAAAGGAAACAAACAAGATCCAGGGAAGGCGGCTAATTTAAGGATCTGATTTTTACTGTGATGGAGTAAATGCAAGATACTTAATGGCAATTCAGAAATTTGCAAGTTCTCTATTCTCAATGGGAAGCTAAGAGAAAAGTGAGAGAATATAATAAAATATAATCCAAAGGTTTGTAATCTGATTCAGAATACAATAATATAACCTTATCTCCCCAGTTAGAGCTGTCTGGAGAGTTTCATGCAGTGGATCCATAGTTATATGTGTATAAAATACGGCTATCAAAGGATCAGACAATATGAAAATGTTTTGCAGACCGTATTTTGTTTGAGACTACTTGGCTTGAGAACATATAGTGAATTCTGTAAAATGTTTACTTTTACCCTAAAAACAGTTCTTAAATGTGAGGTTATATAAGCTAATGGGTAATTTGCCTATTTTATGAACTGGAGTTGGCTTTATCATCATAACCTTTATTGATAGTTATTTTGAATTTGAGTTATGAAAGTAAAATGACCAATTTCTCTGTCGTCCTTGTTGGCAAAATTATAGATTAATTAGGTCCACAGTGACCTGATTAACTTACAAAACCTTTAACATAAAAGGTTTGCTCATTTTTCTTGAGACAGGCAGTACGAATTTACAATTCTGTTAATATATTGCATAAATGTTTCTTTCAAGTTCCTGATTAAATCTTAAATTAGGGGCAATTTTTGAAGGAAAGAAATACATTTACCTGTGTCACTGAAGATTCAGTTTGATTGATTTGAGGCGAAACTAAAACATACTGTAAGGATTTTTTTTCTTCCTTTGGCTCAGCAGCACGACATTCAACTGCACGTTTCATTGCATCAGTCGAGAAAGGCTGTTATTTCACGAAGCTACATTTCAAACTGGCAAATAGCATTAAACATATACAGTGTCAGGTAGGTCACGGTGGAAAAGCAGATTATCTCAAGTATCTTGTGCTAATACTGATGCTTTGGTTGTAGTTGAGATGACATTTTGTCTATAGTCATAAGAATAGACATTTTTCATTTTAAATGTCATAATTAGTTGTAAAATGAGAACATGCAGCCTTCATCAGGGTTTATCTTGTTTTGTATCTGTCCCAGGATGATAATAACAGGTGAAGTAGTTTGTAATCAATATGCCAGTGTTAATAACATATAGTTTTATAGGTGTTTCCATTAACTCAGAATGAACTCTGTAAAGTGGAGTGGTAACTATTTCACTCAGTACAAAAAAAAAAAAAAAAAAACAAGATGACCCCATTTTAAAAACACGTCTGTGTGGCTTTAGTTTGCTTATTCACCAGTGTCTTGTAGTGGTCACTGTATATTTATTTATATATTTTGTTTTAAGGCTTTTGTAAAGTGTCTCTACAGTTAAAATCTAGTGATACCTTCTTTCAGGTATCTCCTTACAAAGCACCTTCTTGGCAAGAAGTGAGCCCCAGTTAGAAACACTGAAATATGTGCTCTTCCCTTCCCAATTCCCTCTCACAAATGCAGCCATTTGTTTGTTAGGTTTAATAGTTAAGTTTTTTGGTTTTGGTAGAACAAATTTGTTCAGAAGGCTAAAGTTGTTAACATGATTGTGTTATACCAAAGATTTAAGTAAATTGTTCGTTGTGGTGGTGTCAAAGTTCCAGAACTAACCTAGCTCATTTTCATTGCAAATACAGACTCTTAAAAGTTTTTTGGGCCTTTCACTAAACACACAGGAAGGAAAAAACCATAAATGAGCCAAAATGTTAAGAAAATAAAATTACTGACCCCTCCATTTTCTTATCAATCTTTATTCAGGTTGTTATAAAATGCTAAGTCTTTACAAAGTCTTTATAAATATCTTTATAAAGACATTATTTTCTTTTAGTAGCTTTTTAGATTGTTTTAAAAGCTGGAACCCTTTGGAGGAGAGGAGCAAGAGTTGGAAATTACTAGATAAGATGACTTAGAAGGTGGCTTATTTCCTTTTCCTTTAAGACACAACAATAACATTCACATGAAAGGTGAGGGCAATTTTCTGTACAGAACATCTTCTTCTGTCTGTCCTCTCACTCTGTCCTGCATGCCCTGCTTTTGATCCTGTAAGCCCCACCATCACTCTGCAGTACTTGACTACCTCAGCGCTTCTTATGCCTGGGAAATTACTCTGGTCCTTATTGCCTGATCTCCCCTTCTGCCTAAGCTCTCAGCCTATGCAGCTTTTGTTTTGTTTCACTGCAGCATTTTACTAAACAACACAGTCATCCACCCTTGTATCACTGAAGCAACCAACCAAGCTTTCTAGCTGCGGATACTTCTGTAAGAACTGGTTTTGCATGCAATGCCTTGAAAATTTTACTATGGTGTCTTATTAAGTCTACGGGTTTAATTACTACCATAAACACACATGGAAGTAAAGAGTGGAAGTTTTCACAATTCATAATAATCGAACTGTTGGCCAGGACAAATCTGGTTTCTCCCTGTGGACTGACAATGTTCATTTGTTCCAGTCTTTGCAGTTCTGAGTAATCTGTCAGGATAAAAGAAAAACTTTCCACCGGATTTAAAACTGGCCAAGATTTAAAAAAGAAAAATAGAAGGAAATGAAAGAATGCTAATCTTACCCCTAATAATAATTCTCACTACAGAAACTCTGTTTTCTTAGTTTTTAAGTGGAAGCTGTAACAAAGTTCCAGGAAGCGTGGGACATAAAAATTGACAGTACTTTTAAGTTTCTCTTTCATTTCTATACTACATAGGCAAAAAAACTAATTGCAAACAGTTTTATTCCTTTTTCTAATAACTTTTACATGTTCAGAGAACTGACATATGTAAAGAGGAGGACAACATACATGAAAGATCTAATGAAACCAATAGACACATCCTATAAACACATCGCTATCCTTGTCTTCTATTCCCCACAGTAACCTTCTCCTTCACTGTGTTCTCCATTTTATCCCATATCAGGAGGAGAGGGTATATACTGGTGGTACTCAGACCTGCCAGTCTCAGCAACACTGCAGATATAATGTCCATCTTTATGAAAACAGACTTATGATTGACAAGCAAATGCTAGTCTCTGTTTTAAAATAAAACTTTTGCCTAATCATACAGCTATAAGTATTACTTTCCCAGCCAGATAATTTCTGCTGATTAAAAAAACACACACAAATGATGAGTAAATAAACCATTTATTTTTAATATTTTTATGTAGGTGCCTCAAATAAAAAGTGAGATGTAGTGTGACAAAAATATATTTACAAGAATCATGCAAAAGTTCAAAACTTATTTAAGTTCCTTTTTTGTCAACCATATGTAGTACAATGCTTGGGTCATTCTATTTATTTATTTATTTATTTATTAACCAAGTAAAGTAGCTGAGAAAATCAGTTTGGAGGAGCCAGATCCCACAACTATTCTATAAACAAATCCTGGATTAAGATCTCTTTGTGTACTTTACAAAACATCATCCAGAAAGATTTACTAGGGGCATACAGAACATCTAGTCAGGTTTTCAAAATCAATCAGGTAATGTTTTGGGATTTCAAACACCTGAAAAAATGATTAAAATCACAGTTTCATAATTAGACATGTTTCTTTTGTTGCTTTAGAAAATGTTATTCACGTCATTGCAACTTGAAATAAAATTCACAAAGTAATAAACTATACTTTTTGCTGCCTTGTTCAGGTTTTCACAGTGCTGGACTTCTGAAAATTCACCTATTATATTTTTTTTCTCAACATCAAAATTGTGGCTAGTACAGTGTCCTAAATCAGAGTAAAACCGAACCATTATTAAAAAAATAATACTGGAAATCTTTTAAAAGAAGCAGATGTTCAACAAACTTTTAAATCTTTCAAAATGCAGAATTCCCTCCCTTTTGGCCTCTGCTAAAGCTTCTCCCCACTATATTAGGAGTTATACCCCACCCTAGGTAATACCGAAGTCAGGTTAGTCTTTACCCTCTTTCATCTGTACAGTAAGCTCAGTTCCACTTCTGAAATATCCTTGCCCAGATGCAGCTCATCAGTGTACTATCGGTCAAGGGCACGATCTTGCTTTCATGTCATTTGAAAAGTAATAGCAAAAAAAAGTTTTCCTCTTCTAATTACGGATGCCAGAAGGCATTTCTTATGTAAATTCAGTCTCCAGAAGGCCATCAGTACCTGAGTGGTTTGGCCTGTGCCCTAGTTCTAAGGGAGTGGATTACCAGGGCTGGGGAAAGTCTCACTTGGGGTTTAGCCTCCAATATTACATGAGTCAAATATCTGAAACTGAAAATGCCCCTAATTGTGCTTTGCTACATTTAGGAGCCTGACCAAGGGGATCTGTAAAGCTCTTGTGGCTTTAGGGGGTGGTGGAAAATTCCCAGCACCTTAGTGAATTTGGGAGTCCTGGGAGCAGTCGGCACTCAGTAGTAACTGCTCTGGTGAGCTCCTGCCAGGCATCCTGCCTCCTTGAGCCAGCTACGGGTGTGGGAGTGGCAAAGGAGGAGGATCAGGTTAAAAAGACTGAGTGATTATACACAAAAGATTGAATTTACCTCTAGACAGTCTTGTGGGTTTGTTTGTTGATTGATTATCTAAGGTGTTTGTTCAACAAAATAGGGCATATTTTGTCACATATGAATGGAACTTAACTGAAAGCTCTGTCTTCTAAAAATCTTCTTCCCCTTCTGCATTAGAAGGAAAACAAAACTTCCAAAGAGTTTCAGTTCTTTGTGAAAATAACTCGGCTGTGCTGTACATGGAGGCCTGGGAGGAGGAACTGCTCAGGGTGTGATAGAGCCACTTGCTCTTTTAGCTGTGCAACAGACCCTTTCCAACAAGAGAGGGATCCAGGAGGTACAGGGCCACCTCTTGCAAACTTGGCTAAGGATTTTTCCCTGATGACATGGTTGCTTACTGCTTAGATCTAAGTATGCTGTTCTAGCAGATTTTGTCCCTTTTGGCAGGCTGTCTGCTGGCTGCATAGAATGCCACATGTAGAAACCAAACAGCTCTCAATATCATGGTGGGGTGGCCTTGGATATTTCTCAGCCCTACCTCCTTGAGGCATCAGCCCTTTCTTTTTGGCTTTGGATCTGCACCTGAATACCTGGCTTGGTCAGAGCTTACCTGGTAAGTTTAATGATAAAGTTAGAAATAGATTTGGGATTCTGAGTGCTCTGAGTTCGCGTGCGTAGTGGTATAGTGCTGAATTTGTCTACCTCTCACTTCTACTCCTAATATTTGTTAGTCTGCAAAATATCAAGAGACCTGATGCACTTTGTGCATTCTGTAAGGTAAAAAAGGAAACTTTATAATGAAATATCTTTGTGTATCCTGTAAGTTAAAGAAGGAAGCTTTATGAAGAAATATGAGGAAAATCCCATTGTGCATCCTGAAGAAGTTTTCATTTTCTTGAGTTGAAAAAGTTGTTCAAACTGTAAATGAAACCTCAGCTAACACTAGTTTTGGCTAAATATTGACAAACACATTAAAATTATAATAACAGTAAAACAATAATGCCTAACTTTTTTTTTTTTAATTTTTGTGTTATTTTACCAATTCCTTTAGTGATTATATTAAAAAATTAATTAAAGAATGGAAAATAACAGTAGCATGATGAGTATTTGTACTATGTTTGTGTGTGAGTACATGGCAAATTAGGTTAAAAATCACCTAGCTGAGAACTGAGTTCAGATTTTCTAACCTTCAGCATTGCAGAATTACTAGACCTTGACTGCTACCATAAATCTGAAATTGCCACCTTGCAGGTATGCGTGTTCGGTTAACACTTTAAATTAAGTGCCTCAAATAGGGATTTAATTTAGGTTTAAGAGGAGAGCTATTGTATGCTAATTAAACACCAAATCATTCCTAAAAAGGTATTTACTGAGGTTTAACAATTATGTAATAGAAATAGAGAATCTATGTAGGTGCTCACGTTACATAAACAGGCTTTTCATAATCAATGGAAAGTAAATTAATGTAAAAAAGATCCTATGGAAGCTCAGTAATTATATACATAAATCAGCACTTAAGGCCTTCCATTTAATGTGCTACTAGCAGTTTAATATTTTGTTATATATATTCAGATTGTATGATTTTACCATGTTTCTCTTTCCTCCTTTCCTTCCCAGTTACATAACTTCTTATTCCCTCACATCTGCAATTTTCCTTTTCCCTCTGATATCGACAGATTGGTGAACAATACTATTCCAAAACTACTCTGCTTCTTTTTTTATGACCTTGTTACTATTTCATTAAGATGCATTTAAATGACTGTTTAATGAATTTTTTTTTCTATTTACAAAGCAGGTTAGATAATGGCTGCAATATTATGCTTAAATACAAAGCATGAGTTCTAATACCATGCTTTCATCAGTATCTCAAAAATCGAACAATAAGACCATTGTCTGTGCATATATTTAACAATATAGCACATTTTGGCAATGAGAATCCATCAGTGTATTGCAGTTCAAGGTACTAGAAACGTCAGCTCTGATCACCAAGAAAGGAAATTTTCATGTTCTATTCCATGATTAAATACACATATGCAATCAAAGATTGAAATGTGTAGAAATCTGGATTTTCATTTTGTTTTAAAATAGAAAGCAAAGATGAGAGTCTGGAGCAGAAGTCTGTTCCTTCAGGTCAGAAATGCACATGACAGCGCTTGGACATTTTTGAATTAGATGGAGTTTAACATGAATGTGAGGTGGAATTAGGATTGATAATGAAATAAAACAAACATCACCACGCTTTTGAAATTATTACTTTCTTTATATACTTAATAAACTATAGGAACATAATAATTCACAAAGCTCAGTTGGAAAATAGACATTGTGTTCTATTGGGAATTCCTGACACCTGGAACTTTGGTTTCATTTTGAATTTTAAAAAAGTTGCAATTTGAAATTTGAAGGGTTTTTTATGCTATTCCTACATCCACCACTGGGGATTACCTTCGTGACTGGCATGGAGAATAGTTTTCACCATCTTCGAAGGCTACAGGAAAGAACAATGTTCTGCTCTATACAGCTGAATTTAAGCGCTGTCTGATATTTAAATAAAAAATAATTGCTGAAATGTGAGCATCAAAAGAGTGAGTGGGAAGACTGATTAATTGCTGCTAGTAGACAGACTTTTATGTTGCATGCTGGATGGAAATCTGTGTTGAATAAGTGAGCAACATTGGTGAAATGTGTTTGTAAACTCTTCATCTGGTTCAAGAATTGAAACTTTACAAGGGCTGAGCATTTTCAAGGAGTTTGTGGTCTATATTAAAATACTGAATGCTTTCTCAGTGAGCTTGCTCTTTACTGATAAATTTGCAAACATAAAAATTAAAGAAAAAAAAGAACATGAAAAAAATTGGGAAAGTAGCCCAAAATGTAATTTCAACTGGAATAGTGAGAATTGAAATGTGAATTCTTTTTTTTTTGACAATGTAGCATCTACTTTGATGTAGATTAAGATTTCATGAAACATTTCTCTGTAGAAATGAAGTCATGCAACCTCCTGAGCACTGTACAAAAGAAATCAATACACAACATACAGGCAGTATTTAATTTAGTGTGGGCCCCCACAACATACACAAACGCAACAAAATAAGGAAATGAGTCAGCGTTTAACTGTAGATGACTGCCAATCTCCAGCTGAGAAGAACTCAACCAATGACTGTGCCCCAATAGTTGGGTCAACCCTAAAATGCTGAATTCAGTTTCTTCCAGAACTTCATATGAAAGGGGAAAAAATATTGCATCTGTACTGACATTAAAGCTGGAAGATAGAATGAAACTAGAGTGAAAAAAAATCAGTTTGGAAAACATAACTCCCTTCTCTCTGGTAGCATTAGTTTCTAGAATAGCCTCTGAGTTATATGATTTTTAAAACTCTAAAACATCTTCTCCACTTCTGGTTTGTATCTAGAGATGGAAGAGTCAAATCCCACAAGAAAGGATCTATTTGAAGCATTTCCAAACCAAACTGGAAAAATACATAACTTCAGAGAGTTCAGGATAGCTTTTCATAAACATCAAAACATTTTTGTTCTGTTTACCAATGATTTACTGCAAGCGATTTGAGGTTAAGTCTTCAACAGTAGTTGCTTAGGGAAATACCAGCATTAGACTGTGTGCAATATCTTGGGCATCAAGCATGAGGAAACAAGAATAATCTCACAGAGGTACATTTCCATCTCAAGCAATCTGCGACCTCAGTCTGTGGTCAATTAAAACAAATATGTATCTATTGAATTAATTATTTGTAAGATTCATCTTATGCAAGTATTTCTGGCTTATATTAAAGTACTTTGGTCCTAAGCTTAGTTGAAGTTTGATATAAAATGCTAAAAATCAAATTATTATAAAAACAAGCACAGAAAATGTATCCAGATTAGGAAAATCATCAGTGTTTTGCAAGTGGAGTGCACATGACATTTTTTTTCCTATAGACATGAAGGCTGAATACTGCTAGATTTGCAGAGGGTGTCTACATTAGCTGTATATGAACTTTTTTTGTGATAAAAAAGTCACAAAATCATTCTGGAACCACCCCATACCAATATAGTTTTGTACAAGAATTTCCTGCAACTGAAGCAGCTGTCAAGTCCTTTAAAATCTTTGATTTAAGCTGTATTAGCGTTCCTTTCCTGCTACTGTTCTGTCCTGCTGTTATTTGTGTTCTAAACACAACATTGAATTTAAGGTTTTGTTGTTCTTTGTGCTGTCATGATCTGTTCCTCCTTGTTCTATATCACGTGTAACGTGTGTCTTTGGATTACCCCTTAAACTCTTCATAATTATTTGAAATGAAGGAACATTACTCTGTTCATGCTTCTAACCCATTTTAGGGTAGTGCAAACCTGAGAGCACATGAATTGCCTTTGAAAGGAAGTTAGATTTTCATTTATAGACCTTTTTTTTCAGAGCCCCAAAAATTTAGCATAATTGTTTAAAGTCTGCTGGAGTGTCTCATCTCTTTCTTACATTCCATTTATTTTGATCATTGATTATAAATCTGTTGATAAATTTAGGTTTTGTCTTATTCATATGGATGGATGGATGTTTATGTGTATACGTATATAAAATCAGGCAAAAATCACTTTAACTCCCATTTACTACAGAATCACCAAGCAATGCAGAGTTGCAGCACCTGAATCTATGGCTGTAGTACAAAGTCCTACTTAAAGCACAACTGAATAAATTCTTGAAAGCAAGACATAGTCACTGAAATAATGAATAAGGGCCATATCTTTGTTCCACTAAAATCATTAAAACATTTTTCATTAGCATGCTTGAGCCTAAACTTTTAAAACTTCTGCATGAAGAAAAATTATGTCAAAGGTGGGAAAAAAGGTTTTATATTTAAGTTGTTCATATAACATATCTAGAAATAGGAAACAGGATATTTTAATCATTTTCTCTTTTTCATCTATTGGAAATAATTTTATAATCAAATCCTCAAATGCTCTCACCATGTAATCTCCTGAAGAGCATTTTTTTTTCTTCCTATTGAAGATTTTTGGTACATTATTTCAAGCCTAGGGTTTTGGGAAAATTAGTAGAATCATTGCTGTCTCCTTTCCCCTCACCCCCCACCTCTCAATGAATGTTCCACTTCAGGGCAATGAAAACAAGATAAGACAAGCCCTTATTGACTAAACAAGAAACAACTTCTTGACCTAATTTTGAGTGCCCACAGTTGCTCTCTAGAACCATTATTTAAGAACCTGAATTATTTCTCTTTCAAAACTACAAGGCACCTGTGTCCCTGAAACCTCAGCCCTCTCTTTGGTCCTAGTGTTGGCACGAGAAATCTCTCTGGTTTGTCTGTCTTCACCATGTGTGCATGATAATTGGAAAAGGAGCTCAAAGACAGTTTTTGGCCACACATTCAAATGTATCACTATACGTCTGGCAAAAGCCAAATTAAATTACAATATCCATAGGTTTCAGGCTCACATATCCAAGGTTCCAACTCTGCATTGAGATGACTTAATAAAAATACCAGACGGAAGTGTCATTTCAAAAACAGTGGGAGCTACATTTCTACATATATTTTGAAATCAAGCCAGTATTAGTTAGGTGCCTAAATGGGGATTTAGAGCTCTACCTTTAGGCACCTGAAATCCATGACCACATCTTTTTAAAACATCTGCTAACATCAGGAGGAGTAATGCATGCTCATTTGAGGTCTGAATTTAAATTGCTCAACTTTAGGTTTCCCCTTTTTTTCCCCATCTCCCACAATTGTCTTTAATATTTCAATCCAGCTACCTCAGCCCATTTTTAAATAATACATGAATTAATGAACAATAGGCAAATTAAAGTTAATATCCAAAATTCTTTTACTGGGACTAAATATTCTTTCCTCTGATTTTTAAAATAATTGAGGCTAGGTAAAAATAATGACTAAAAAAAGATGGATGCTTTTTTTTTAACAATTTTTTATTTTTAGGAAATACCTTCATATTTTGTTCAACTTTTTTAATTGATACTTTCCTTTGTTTGGTGGGATATTCAGATTCAATTCATTCTTATATTTTTAAGAGTTAAACACTTATTTCTGTGCTTCTGGACAGCAGCCGAGAGGGGTGACAGTGGGAAGAAAGACAAATGTGTGGGTCATATTTGAGATGAGCTCAGCTGCTGAGCTGAGAGAAAATGTTTTAGGATTTGGCTTACAAGTGAGTTACTTAACGCATCTCCCTGGAGCCTTAAGTGAGATGAAGTGCTATCATTAAAATATTCATATTGGCAAAAAGAGATTTTATTCCAGAATTTTAGTAAATAAAACTCCTTTTTAAAGAATCTGCAGTTGCCAAATTAGTTTGTAATCACAACCCTATTTACCTTGTGAAAAGATTCCCTTTTGTGTGTGAATCTTGAGGCTATCCATCCAAGTGAACAATATTTCCTTCAAGAATGTCCAGAATGTATCAGTTGATAGAACAGCACAGGAATTGCTACTTTTCTTTTGATGGCCCACATTTCTTCAAAATATCTGTGATCTCAACATGATTAAGGATCTTTGATATTTTTCAGCACTGCTCTCTTCCGCAAAAAATATTCTACAGTTATTTCATCATATTCTAGGATCAACAATAAAATAATGATCTGACAGCTAACTTTGCTGATAAAGTTATTATATCTTTAATAATTATGACATGTTCAAACAAGATGTCATTAAAATGAACATTTAAATACAGTCTTCCTTTCACATAAGTGCTGCCAAATAAAATTGTGTTGAATTGCATGGTTTCAGTCTTGGCTTCAGTCTTGGCAAAATTATACAAATGTAATCCAATGTATAGCTTTTTATATCATGTGTTAATTTTTTAAAATGACAGTTAAATAATTAAATTGGAATGTTAACAGCAGAAGTTCTTTCTTCTGAGAAAATTACATTGCCATTAATCTCGCTTCTTGCTGATGTTTTACCTATAGTACTATCAGAGTTCTAAAATCCAAAGCTGAGTAGGGAATTTTAATTTTAACTTTACAAATCTTACAGCAATAAAAATTCGGGATGTTACTACAAACTTCATCATAATTATGTCACATAACATTGAGATTTTAATAATGCAATTTATTTAACAGCTCAGTGAATTCTGTACTGGTGAGGAATAGAGTTGCATATGCTTAAACTTTTGCACATTTCTGAGTGATCTTAAGATATTTTCAGCTCTCAGGAACTACAAAAGCTTTGTTTTGTTTTTAATTTTAGTTCACAGTAAAGGGAAATATTTCCCATCTGCCCAAATTTACACACTGATGATAAATTTTACCTAAGTGTCAAGTTAGTAAGGATATGAATATATAAGACAATCATTTTAATTTTAATTTTTGTTCACAAAAAGAGCTTAGCCTAACTAAGGCATATGATATATTCTGAGAAACAAGCTGCATAGCAGTAAAAATGCTCTGTATAAATATTTACTTGTACAAGATGCTTTTCACTGTGACTGTGTTTTATAGGCCATGCAGGAATTAGTTCAACCAACAGTGAAATGTCATCACCTCTAGAGTAAAATGTGGCAGTTGTTTAACAATGTACATAAATGATACAAAACAGCATACAGTGAATTAAAAGTATTTAAATACTTTATTCAGTTGCAACTGTAGAGAATATTTAAGTTGGCATAATGTATTTACCCAGTTTGGACTTTGTCCAGGATGCTGCAGTTAACAATTTTAGCTCTTATGAAATGTGCCAGGGGATATCTAATTAGCCCACTTGGTCAGCATCTTAGATTTATGTACTGTGCACAGATAATACCTCCAAGCATCATCTTTGTATGGCATTGATTCAGTACAGAGCTAGAACGAAGAATACCACCTACTGAGTGACCAACACCACTTCCTACAACAGCTGGGTTTTCCTTGGAGGTCTTCCATCCCAATTACACAGCAGGCCCAATCTTGCTTAGTTTATGAGATCTGACAAGATCAAAGCCCAAGGTGGTATAGCTACAGACTTACAATGTCTTGTGTATTTGGCTTGCTAGCAAATTTATGTCAAATACATGTATCAAATGATTTCTAGTCAGATGCATTGTTGTTGTGAGTGAGTGAATGTATGTAAGAAAGAGAAATAAAGATAATTATTTAAAAACAAAACAAACAAAAATATTTCCAACAGTCTCAAAGCATCCCTTTGTATTCTCCACCCTGAAAGATCTATGTTCAGATCTGTTCTCACCTTCTGTCATCACTGAGGAAATGGGAAGAGAGATCACCTGTATGTAATGATAGTAAAATTATTTTAATGCACTTGAAGTTTCTTTTGATAAGTATGATTTTCTACTCACTTTAAAATAACTGTTCGAAGTATAAGAACAGTCAGAAATACAAACTATCTAGGCAGTCTTAATGTATGCCCTTTTCTACATTTATTTCACACTGGAATTAATACAGATTGTATTAGTCTTCTAATGTACTGCCAAATGAACAGAAGGAAACACTACTCATTTTCCCCCATAATATCCATCAGAGGTTTGTACTGTAAGCAAGGTCCACCCATGCTCTTCCAGGGAGTTTTAATTTAAAGGAACCAGTGTGGTTGAGGATGTTGTAACAAGTGCATTCATGATTTACTGCATGCATAGATGGTGAACTTGCTCAAGCCCCACTGACTAGTGGTGATCACTGGTACCCTGACCAGTCCTCCACATGATTGCATTGTATTAGTCATACACATTAGACAGTGTGTGAAGCCTAGTGTGAAAGCACCCCAAAGTCTTAAGTCTTCTGGGAGTTATAGTTGGGAGCAGAACAACAGTTGTGCAATAGCCAAATCTTACATGTCACCATACCTAAAGGAGAGATATGCCCTAATGTCAGCCAGATACTTGACATCACCCTCCTCACAAGGCAAAATCCAAGGTAAGAGGAGAGGAAGAGTTTATTTACTATATTCCAAGTCCTAAAAACTCCTCTCGGATTTAAGCCCTTGGTTCCACGTCCTCTCTTGGCCTCCAAGGAATCCAGCCATCCATTATTTATCAAAACATTATTTGCAGTGCTAGTGAATTATTTGCCACCCCCTGATATCATCCCAATGTTTTTGCTAATGGCCTTGGTGGAGTCACCTTCTGTCTAAATGGTAAACAGAATGAGCTAACCATCCCACCCATAATTAAGCAATTGTGTACCAATTATTAACACACTTTTATAAAATATGCCCCTGTGCCTAAAGAGGTAGACCTTGGCCTTCAGTGTGCAGCTTCAGCACGTCAAATGTTTCTCCTAACAAGACTATATTGCTGCACGTACTCTCTGCAAGTGTATCTGTGAGAGCAGTGCATGCAGCTTATGGGGTGGCACGCAGTGGTAACCTGTCATTTCAGGAGGACAGTAGAGTTTTGCTAAATAACCTCTCATGTGGCTGTGATGTTTACTACAACAGACTGATGCAAACTGCTGGATATAGCAACAATGATGATTTCAGAAGACTATTGGACAAAGAGATTTTATTTCCATGGCCCGTGTTTTCCTGATGATAATGAAATGAATATAAATCACGCTTAGAACCTCACAACCCAGCCACAATCAATGCATAGGAGGCATATATTTACAGCACTGAAATTTTATTTCCCAATCTCTCCTTCTAGGTACTTGAATATTCTGTAAAAGCCAAAGTCAAAATTCTTTCCGTCTGATATCTCTTAGGCTGTCCTCATCAAAGAAAGCAATCATCTAACAAAATGACTTGCTAATACACTTATCATTTCACGTTGGCTCCCTTCCTTAAATATAAATATATGTTTTCACTTTCCCCTGTAGGATTTCTCGATGACAGTTTCAGTACCCCGGTTTATATAATTTTTAGCTCAGTAATTACCTTCCTACTCTCAAAGTCTGCTTATGCTTCTAAATTGTTTGCAAGTAAGTACGATGAACTAGTGATGAAGTTTTCTGTTCATTGTTTAATCCTTGTGGCAATGAAGACTGACTGACAAACACTGCTTTGGTATTTCTCTTCAACTTTGAACAGCATACTAATAGGTAGGTGGATTGACAGGGAGACTGATATTGGCAGGGGTAAGGGAAAGGGAAAGATTGCTTGACAGAGCCTGTCTTTATGGCATATGCATAGTGATCTCCAAAGTAAGGTATGTGTTAAGATCCAATTCCTTTAGTTTAAGTCTCATTATCTCTTGACCTGTGCTTCAGTACTTACAGCTGACAATATATATTACAGTGAAGAATTTCAGTTTTCACTGCTAATGGGAAAAGTATCAGTCCACTTCCAAATCAACTGCTACTGTTATTAATGTCCCTCCTTGTGTTTCAGGTGCTTTTAAAAATGTGTATCGGCTATTGTAACAACTAGTTTTATTTTCGATCCAAAGCTCAGCTATATTTAGAATGGTAGTTTTACTTTTATTATATACTAAAAAGTCACTGTCACTTTTTGTTGCCACTGTGTGGCAGATATGCATTTGTTCATGTTATGGGATCTGTGGATAATACATTTCAGATTAGCATTATATACCTAGCTTAAACAGCTGCTCTTCAAGTGGTGGGTTTTTTTTTTTTTGTTGTAGTTTTTAAGTTAAGATGTTTATTCACAAAACTCGAGTACCTGAATATTCCCAGGCACCGGAAAATTATTTTTCAGCTCAGATTTCTTCTTCTCTCTCATTCAGTCTGCATACTCCCTTTAAAAAGATATCTCTTCTTTCTGCTTCAGAAAGCTGAGATGTGAGAGTAAGAGGTGATTGAGAATATGAATGCTCAACAGCATAGGCCATAAAGTATCTTTGTTGGCACTTGTGAACTGAACTGGGATAGCACAGCTGGATCTGAACATTAATTCCTCAATAATTGATGATTAATCTATTAAAGTTTAATGGAGAGTTGATAAGTAATGGTCTGGCTGCCATGTCACTTGATTGTAAATACACCAAGTTGCCTGGAAATAGGTTTTTTCTTTTGTCCACCAGAACCAAACATAGAGGGAAGAGAAAGAAAGAAAGAGAAAGCTAGATGGAGGGAGAAAATACGTCTGTGAGAAAAGTTTGGGTCAGTCTCTGCATTAATGCAAGCACAAAATAGTGGTGGCAGTCTTAGGGAATCGCTCGCACAGGTAGATTTCTCTTGTGAACATACCACATGGGCACCTGCTTCATTGCAATTCTGTGTGACACAAATCAGTCCTAGTGCATAGCAGCACTCCACAGTCTTCTGGAGAATATCAGGCTGAGCATGATAACCCTTTTTATGTGTACATTTTCAAAACAGTAGATAAGGTTTTACACAGAAAAAACACCCAACCCACTAACAAAAACAAACTACTTGAAATAAACTAGTATCTCCGAGAAGCTATTGGAGGTGGAGGATTGCACGTGTGATTGTGAAGTGGCAGTGTTTCAGCAAGCTATCAAAGAGCTGCACTTGATGATCAAAGTACGATTTTAGGTAAATCTAGACAACACATGACTTGAACACTACTTTTTGCACAAATAGCTAATCCTGTTTTTACAATTATCAGAGTGGCTTTATATATGCAGGCACTATGCTATGTTGTGGCCTTGAGCCTCTTTCCAACCAGCGGAACTAGGCTAGCCCATGGCTGAAATTCACCACTCTGGATGACACCAGTATCTCCCACCACTTTTGATTTTGTCTCCTAGCAATCACATACCATTAGGAAACAGGAACTAGGAATGTTTCCATGGCAAAGTATCAATAAATATATTTGTTGCATTTGAGTATTTGTCTCATTTGTTATAAGATGATTTACAATATGGCAGTTTAGGTAAATAAGAGAACTTCAATTTTTTTCATCCTGCTCATCTGATGCTGCTCTCTGTATTATGCTGTAAGGTGCTAAGGATGTCAGGATGCCTGGTGTCCAAAACTGCTAGGGAAACGTACACTACCCTTAAGAGCTCATTCAGTGAGTAACTGAACGATTCATATTGGAGCTGGTGCATAGTTTCAGTATGTCTCTTCAGAACAGATAATGTCTAATTGTATACTTTTTAACTATGAAGCAAGCATTTGTCACCCATCTTCTTCACTGTTCACTTTCATTCATCACTCTATGGAAAAATGGGTTCTAGTCAAAGCACTGTACTGGTGTGAAATTATATTCTTGATCCTGATGGAAAGTTGTGTGAACTCCAGTAAGTTATTTAAATTAACTGTGCTTCATTTTCCTTTTTTTTAAAAAAAAATAATGGCATCCCTGCTGCATTACAAAGTCTAATTCACTAACATCTCCGAAAAACTTAACCTATAAAGGTCATGGATAGTTAAAACAGTATTCCCAACAGTGATAGAATGACCTAGAGATGTTGGGCTGGTAGAGCTGGTCACCTTGTTAGTTCCCAATATATTAAGAACACACAGTGGTAAGCTTTAGACCAAGCAAATGAATAAGAAAACAATTGTTTTCTCCTTCATTTCAAAACTAAGAATGGTTCAGCTGAGTGCTCAGACACTTGGATATAGCAGCCAATATAGACCACAGAATCTTTGGTTTACTGAAGAAATTTGATAATCTGTATGTCAATTATGTATAGAATTAATGTGTGATCTTGCCACAAATATTTAAAATGAACACATTAGCATGAAACAAATTACCAAAATGTGCTTTATTTTAGTTGTTCTAAATGCTTACAGGACAATGGGGAAGTCTGAATGACAAGCAAAACCAGCTGAAATATGACAGATTAGGTCATGATGAAAGCATGAGCCTAAGTAAACATCATAAGAACAGAAAAAAGGAATGTGATTTAGAAGATTATATTTTAATAAAAACAAATATTTTAAAAGATATTTAAAAATCAGAAAGGAAGAAAGGATTATTAATGTAAATTTATATCCAAATTCATAGGAGACGAATTTTTAAAGTAAATTTATTTTAAAGTCTCTATGACACTATTACGATTTTTCTTTAAAAAAAATAAGTGTTCATCTCAGTGTTGTTGCTGTAACTATAGAAATCATGTGTTAAGGTCTGTTTTATGGGTGTCTGAAGAGGTAGAGGATTACTTTTTCTATTATATACTTCAGAGTATCTTAAGGTAGAAAGAAAAAAGGATGTTTGACTACTGTAGTTGTAAATGTATAAGAACTATAAATGGAGTTACTAATATAAGTTTAGGCAATGATTCAAAGAAATGCTACTTCAGTTAAACAAAAACAGAGTTCTTAAATAAAACCTAACCCTGGTAATGCAGACAAATGTATGTACATTTACTCCAACTTTGGATATAACAGAGAATTTACCCTGTTAAAAAAACCCAACAATAACAGCTCTATGGTAGCAACTGTAATCTGATGAATGCATTCCAGGCTGTTTTTAATGATGCACAGTTGGATGTAGCCATACCATTGACTAAAGGCTGGACATTTTCTGAACCCCTCCTCCAACATATTAGGAAACATTACACATGTAGTATGATGCACAATGTTACCTGTCTCAAACAGCCTTTGCCATTCAGGCAGTGCTAGCAATGGTTCAACATCCTCTTTGGACTCAGCAGTAACATTCAGTCCCAGGGAGACTAATGGTCTTTGCAGGAAACTGGTTCCTAGCCGTATTTTGGCTAGCTTTGGAACCTTGTGCAGTTGTATAATGTATGTATTCAGGTCTTCCCTTCAAGTGTATTTATTTCTCGTGTTGGAACCAGTAGTAATAAAGGTTTTATTGATGCATTGGAGAGCTGGAGGGTTTTTTTTCATCATGCAGGAATATTACATGGTAGTGGCTGTGTGAGTGGAACAATATCAGATACACAAAACTTACATACAAAACAGAGAGGAGGCAAAGGACTGGATCCATGGAAGGAAAGCTCACTAATCCATGAATACATTTTTCTTTTTTTTTTTTTTTTTTTTTTACTGCAAATCTATTAAATTAATGCAACACCCAATTTTGGATAGGCAGAAGCTGGTGTGATACAAGGCATCAAATGTCTTGTTTCCACCTGAGCAATAATAATCTATTGTTTTAATGGTTACATTTTATGGTGTCTAGTTTTTATGCATTTATTCCCATCTTTCAATTATGTGCAGAACAGTAGCTACACATATTGCATAACATGCATCACATTTAAAAATGTATGAACTCTTCATAATTAGAAATGGATTTGAAAGAACTTGTTCCAGAAGGACAAGATACCCCTCTATCAGAATAGCTACATAGCAGGTGACAAAGTTTGCAACAAAAATTGGTCAAAGGCCAACCAGACTCACATCGCACTGCTCAAAAAGTAAAATCTATAAACTGGCATCTGGATTCTTCATCTGCCAAGTTTGTCCCTTGAGTAGCTAATTTGTCTGGCTCCTGTGCATGAATTGACAGGAAAAACAAACCTGAGGGGCCTATGTTTGACATCACCAGTTACATAGTAATGTCTGATGCATCTTCAATGGAGTATGAAGACTTCTCAACTCTCACTGACCACGTGAGACTAAAAAATAATTTTGGAGTCAACCATTGTCTGATTTTTGACCTCCCATAGTCTAAATTTTTTCTTGTAATGAAACCATTGAGCCTTTATACATATTTCACTAACTTTTTTTTTGTCTTTTTTTAAGATTTGTTGTTGTGGTACTTGGTGTGCCAAAGGCAATGGAAAAGTATATTGTTCTTTACAAAATTTTGCGCTTCTGCAAAACTATAATTTAAATGCTTGAAATATCCACATTTGAATTTCAACAGGGCCATCAAACTTTCAGCCTTCTCAGTTACTGAAGGTAGATAAAATTTCTGAGACTTACCGTCATAGAAAGTTTAGATGAGACAAGAAAAGGACATGTCTAATTTCTTTGGAATGGGGATTGAATTTTGTGTAGCACTGTATATGAGTAGTGACACGCTCCCATAACTTTGGCCAAAAGTTCCTCATGCCAGGGTACAACTGTGGAGCTGGACTTTCCTGTGGGAAACATGTATTAGAAGCAGTTTTGCAAAATCAGGACATTAACTTTCATACTAATAGTTTTAACGGCTTTTGTCATACAAGTTAAAACTTTGAGGCAGAAAAATTTGCCTTTCAATTGCTCATGTCACAGAAGAAAGGGGAAAGCTTTCTTCTAACATTGTTAAGGCAGTTACAGTCTGAAGGTTTTACAGCTGGCAAGAGTTTTCTTTACTGTCAGAAGACTTCTTCAGAACCACATTTCTCTGACAATCTGACAATTTCGGCCCATGTTTTTTCATGAGCAATTATTACCTTTGCTTGTTGTTTTTTTTTTTTTTTTCCTGTCAGTCTTTACCTGCCTATATTTCTACTACTTGGTAGTAGTTCTCTGAGCTACTTCCTTTTCTGTTGATAGGACAATGGCCTCAGATTTTCTGGTTCTCTGATACAATGTAGAGTTTAATTCTCTGCATCATTGTGTGTTATGGGTTCTAGCATGAATTCAGCTCTTCTGCATGTGCACATCATGAATAGATAACAGCATTTCAGATGGGTTCTCTATAGAGCTATGTATAATGACATTAATGTCCATCTGTCCCAGAATATATCTACTATTTTTCCTTTTTTTTTTTTCTTTCCCCCACAGTATTAGGTAGTTCGGAGTCACGTTGTGATGGATAAACAAGATCTGGTCTTCTTCCTCTCATGCTTAGAATTTGATAACTCCTTTGTCTGTAGCACATATTCTTATTAGGCCCTAAGAGTGAGGTTCATGCCCTATGAGCATTTGAATTTCATCCTTTTCCCATTACTCTTCAATCTTCTGGATTTGCCATGCAGTGAAACCAATCAATGCAAGTGCTAGGTGAACAGACATATCATCCTTTGTATAGACAAAGTTTTGTCAAGTTATATCATCAGCTGTTTCAGTAAAACCCCAATATTTTTACCAAAATCATTTATAGAACATCCAAGCAGCTCAACCAGAAGGCGAGTCTTTGATTCATCACCATTCAGTCCAGTAATTTCCCAATAAACAAAATCTACTGTTGTCTACCTTACAGCTCTTACCCTATTTTACTATCTCTCAATTTCTCTAAATACTTAATAATTTCTGATATAGCAGCAAATTACATGTTTAACTGAGTTCTTTAGATCCTGTTATGAAGACCTGGGATAAAGGGAAGTAATTTGAAATTATTCTGTTTACTGCAAAAGCATGAGACAAATTCTTTTTCTTTCCAAGAGGAAAATTAGTACAGTAACACAGATGTGTTATTTAATTTTCTTGTCATATTTTACATTTTTCTCTAACTAGACACTTAAGGTCTGCATTCATCTTTCCTGCAATTGTTTTGTGAGACTGCTTGCAATAAGGGTCCTGTGATTTTCAATAGAGGAAGGTAGCACAAGCATCTATGTCAAAAGCCCTTCAGAAGAAGGGCTTCTCCATTTAAAATGGAGGATGGTCTGTTACAGACCACACAACCAGGATGTAGAGGTAGATGAAATATTCTATAAGCAGCTGGGAGAGGTCTCAAGATTGCTTGTCCTTGTCCTGGTGGGAGACTTCAACCTATCATTTGGGAACACAAAATGGCTGAAAGGGAACAGTCTATGAGGTTCCTGGACTGTGTCAGGGATAACTTCCTGACACAGCTGATGAGTGAGCTAACTAGGGAGGGAGCACTGCTGGAGCTGCTGTTTGTAAACAGAGAAGGACTTGTGGTGGATGTGATGGTTGGAGGCTGTCTTGGGCACAGTGACCATGAGTTAATAAAGTTCTCAATTCTCAGAGAAGCAAGAAGCGGAGCCAGCAGAACTGCCGTCATAGACTTCTGGAGGGCAGACTTTAGTTTCTTCAAGAGTCTGCTTGAGAGAGTCCCTTGGGAGGCAGCCCTGAAGGGCAAAGGAGTCCAGGAAGTCTGGACATTTTTCAAGGAAGAAGTCTTAAGAGTGCAGGAACAGGCCATCCCTGTGCACTGTAAAGCAGGTCGTTGGGGGAAAGGCTGGCCTGGCTGAACAAGGAGATACTGTCACAAGTCAGGAAAAAAAAGGAGAGTTTATGACCTTTGGAAAAAACGGCAAACCATTCAGGCAGATTATGAAGGTGTGCTAAGGCTATGTAGAGAAAAGATTAGAAAGGCTCAACTAGAACTTAAACAGGCTTTGGATGTTAAAAACAATAAAACTAATTTCTACAAATATATTAGTAACAAGGGAAAGATTCAGGAGAATCTCTATCCTCTGTTGGATGTGGGAGGCAACAACATAGTGACAAAGGATAAGGCTGAGGTACTTAATGCCTTCTTTGCCTCAGTCTTTACTGATACAGCAGCTGGTTCCATGAGGACCCAGACCCCGGAGCTAGCACAGAGGGGTGGGGAGCAGAATGAAGCCCTGTAATCCAAATGGAGGTGGTGAATGGTCTGCTCCCACACCTGGATATAAACGAGTCTATGGGGCAGGATGGGATCCACCCAAGGATACTGAGGGAGCTGGTGGAAGTGCTCACTGAGCCGCTTTCCATCATTTAACAGCATTCCTGGCAAAATGGGGAGGTCCCAGTTGACTGGCAAATGTGACACCCATCCACAAGAAGGATGATCCAAGGAACTACAGGCCTGTCAGTCTGACCTTGGTGCCTGCAAAGGTCATGGAACAGATCATCCCGAGTGCTATTATGCAGTGCATGAAGGATGCCCATGTGATCAGGCCCAGCCAGCATGGATTCATGAGAGGTAGGTCCTGCCTAACAAGCCTAATCTCCTTCTATGACAAAGTGACCCGCTTTCTGGATGAGAAAGGCTGTGGATGTTGTTTACCCAGACTTTAATAGGGCTTTTAGTAAGTACAGTCTCCCGCAGTATCCTCCTGGAAAAACTGGCTACNGGTGGGAGTGCCGAGATGCTTGAGGGTAGAAAGGCTTTGCAGAGAGATCTGGACAGACTGGATCGATGGGCTGAGGCCAACGGGATGAGGTTCAATAAGATAAAATGTTGGGTCCTGCACTTGAGTCACAACAAGCCAATGCAGTGCGACAGGCTTGGGGAAGAGTGTCTGGAGAGCTGCCTGGCAGAAAAGCACCAGGGGCTGTTGGCCCACAGCAGGTTGAACATGAGCCAACGATATGCCCAGGTAGCCAAGAAGGCCAACAGCATCCTGGCCTGGATCAGGAAGAGCACGGTGAGTAGGACTTGGGACGTGATCATTCCCCTCTACTTGGTACTGGTGAGGCCCCATCTCTAGTACTGTGTACAGTTTTGGGCCCCTTGCCACAAAAAAGACATTGAGGTGCTGGAGAAGGTCCAGAGAAGAGCAACAAAGCTGGTGAAGGGTCTTGAGAGTAAGCCTTATGAGGAGAGGCTGAGGGAGCTGGGGTTATTCAGTATGGAGAAGAGGAGGCTGAGGGGAGATCTCACTCTCTACAACTACCTTAAAAGAGGTTGTAGAGAGGCAGGGGTTGGTCTCTTCTCCCAAGTCACAGGCATTAGTCCAAGAGGAATTGTCTTCAAGTTGTGCCAAGGGAGGTTCAGATTGGATATCAGAAAAATTTCTTCACTGAAAGGGTTGTCAAGCATTGGAACAGGCTGCCCAGGAAAGTGGTTGAGGTACCATCCCTGGAGGTATTTAAAAGACAGGTTGACATACTGTTTAATGATGTGGTTTAGTGATGGGTCGTTGTTTTTAGTTTGTTTTTTTTTTTTTAATCTGAGTTAGGTTGATGATCTCAAAGGTCCCTTCCAACCTAGAGAATTCTATGATTCTATGATTCAATGATTCTAATTTAAGAGGGAGTTACACGCTTCCCCTAGCTTCAAGGAAAAATAGTGACATTTAGATATTTGAAAAAAATAAATTGTGGTAAGTAAATTTAAGTAAATTTCTTTTAATCAAAATTCTTCTTTAACCCTTGGAAAAACAGCCACAACTGGTTAAAGCAAGTATTATAATTGTTTGTATTTGGAAAAAAAAATTCAGTATCGATTATGAAAGATTTTGCAGTACAAGCTTTTGTAGGAAGTAGAGCACCGAGCAGAATATGGTCTCAATTTTTTAAGGTTAAATTTACTTTTTAAATTTTAATAAAAATAACAGGTAGGGAAAGAAAAAAGATGTATAAAATATATCTGAAAATTATCACTGATGTGATTTCAATGCTTCAGCACATTGTATACATTTCATGCTGGATATTGAATGCCATTCATGTAAGAACTCTGTACTGAACTGTGCAAGTTCTAACACACTACATTATACCAGCCTTAAAATGTGGTTCTTTAAAGTGGGCTGTTAGGAGGGAGGAATGATGCAGTTGTAGTTATGTTATGGCAGGATATGTTCCAGCATGTGAGATAGTAAGTGGATATCTAAACTGTTATTAGCTATGAACTCTCTGAGGCACGGACATACTCTCAATGCTTTATGAAGGCCCAGGTAAATTTCTGGAACCATATAAATGTGTCAGGGTAAAATACGGTTGGTTGGGGTTTTGGTTTTTGTTTTGTTTCACTTTTTGTCTTGTATTGATTAGCTTAAATTATTTTCTTGCTAAAGCATTTGAATTACTTTCCTTACTTATCAGAAAAAGAAAAAGGGTAAATTAACATATTGAAATTGCAGAGGGGTTTGCCTGCAGGGTCAAAGAGACAACTGTTTTTCCCTTTAAGATTTATTTCTCCTCCTGCTTACCTTATTTAAGAGTTCCAGTATTAGCATTTATATACTAAGGTATTAAAATCAAGGACTCTACTAATCTACCCCGTGAAATACCTAATTTGTTTAGCTTCAGTGCACAGAAGCACAGGAGAGTTAACGCAGGGCTCTCATATAAGTCTTACATCTTGTGACAACACAAAGCACCTCTCGGATGTTAATACACTGTGCGGCTTTAAACCTCATACATTTTGCAAATATGACCTGAAAACAAAATTCTGCTTCTTATAGATTTAAACACTCAATTTATATGAAATTCGTAAGTTTAAAATGGCTAGAATTTTATTTCAAATTTTAAGAAACACACTTGCCCAAAGGTTTAGAATTCACTTTTTTTTTTTTTGTTAAATATTTAAACTACTTCCTAATGTTAATGTTCACTTTTTAATTTATTTTATTAAAAGGTAAGATGACAGAATTTTCTTATTTTACATAGACAAATCTTCGTCCCAATTTCAAGTTAAATACTTTTGTTCTGAAATCTTGGTTTTTATGAAGTTAGTTTTGTCATAAATTGTGAAACTAGGGCTATAATGAATAAAGAGTCTAACTGAGCAAATTAATAGCTGCCTCAGATACCTTATTTTGAATGTATTAAAGGCTCTTTTAATTCAGACTATTAAAAATATAAAGTTAAAAAACCCTCATTACGAGATTTAAAATTCAGATTGTTTAAAATGTGATTTAGGTAGCTAATAAAAAGCATTTATTTAATAATCTATCTTATTTTATATAAATAATGATCAGGCCATGAAATATTTCTCTGGGCTTATTCCAGGAAACTTCTCAGCTATATACAAAAAATGTGCAGCAGTTGCACCACCCATTTTCCCTATGGTTTCTATCTCCAAAGAAGGTAGAAAAATTTATTGTCTTAGATCTGAAAGTTGCCAAGCAGACCTTCCTTTGGGAATCACTTTCATTACTGTCGTTCTTAGAAGCTCAAGTCATGGGCCAATACTCCCTGGTGCTAGTCCTGTACAAACAAATTATGTATAGCTGAGTTTTTTTCTATAGTGCCAGCCAAGACCAAATTAATGAAAATAAACAACTGTAGCTGTATCTGGTGCAGACTAAAAGCCGGAGTACTAAAATTACTAGTCATCTGCAAGAATTACTGCATGAAATAAGTAAAATGATTCAGTGAATCGAGTAGTATAGAAATTCTAGTTTGTAGACTGCAAATCAAAGTGGCAATTTCTACTTCCTGTCTTTGGTACACACTACCTTGAATTTTATTGTTTCTATTAATGTTGCTCTTTTGGGTTTTTTTGAGCACCTGTGACTTTCAGGGTAGGTTGACAGATGAATGCAGGACCATTTTCTGTGACTGTCCTAGCAGCATTAGGGAGGAACCACTTAAGTATCTGAAGCTACTATCCTGCCCTGCTCCCTGGTGGAGGGAGTAGAGAAGGTGTCCCCAAAAGTCAGCTTTAGCTAGTCAGATCACACATAGTGGTTTGTGGCTCATACATTTTATGATGAAGCAAAAGATGACATCTGATGTCATCTTCAAAATACAGTTTAAGTTTATTTGAAAGAAAGCTATACAGCACAATTTAAGGAAGAGTCTGTGTTCTCCCTGAGTTTATAATGATGAAAAGAAATCAGAACAAAAGCATATAAAGATTGAATTATAGCAGGTAATTTAAACAAAATGCTTACTATGTTAATCCTGTCTGCCACTCCCACTCAGTCTGAATGATAGTTTATTTAATAAGCAGTCTTATTGAAGTGGGTTTGTTAGCCATTGAGTAAGTGCTATTCTGTAGGAGGAAAAGTTGCAGAATCCAGCAGGTGATGAGTAAAATGTAATATTTAATCCTTACAGTTTGCTAACAACTGAGCCTTTGGCTACATCCAAAGATGCTCAAATACATTTTGGAAAGAATATATATTTTCCACCAACTTGATGGTCTTTTTCCCCCTCCTGCTAAAAGACTTAACTTACATGTGCTACAGAAGCTATTTACTCAGAAAATAGCACATAATGACTACTTAGTTTCCTATCTGCTTTTTCCATTTGGCAGGCGTGAGAAGCTACCAAACCAAAGGTAGATTTAGCACAATCTTTGAAAGATTGGCAAGTATGAAATATATGAAGTGGTCATACCTAAACAAGCATATAAGTAAGTACACAAGCAGTATTTTCAGGTACAAATACACATTTAAAAGCCAAGACCCTGTCCAGTGGGTTCCCACAGATAAATTCTTCAGGGCACAAAGATGTCTAATAGGTTCTTGTAGATAGATAAGAGCTAACACATTTATTGTGAACTAAGTGCTTACCCCCTTGTCTAATGTTATCTCTGAGATGCTTGCACTGTTTTCCTTGTTTGTCTTCTCACCGCTGATGTATTTGTTTAGTGCAAAAGCACACCTCCCATGATGATAATTGAGAAAATAAAGAAATGATGATGAATTCCATGCACAGACTCAGTCAGGTCTGCTGAAAACTACATCAGAATCAACAATGTCATGTTACATAGCAGCAGACAGAAAACAGCTTTCCAAGTCATTAGTAAGCTAAATACCATTCTGTTTCCTCTAGGAAATAGCTGAACCAGCATGCCAAAGCAAAGGGCAGTTTTGATGGCTAAGAATATTTTGAAAATTTGTATAGGAAAATAGATTTTATTTCCAAATGAATACCAAAATCACTTAATGCAGAGGACAAGAGTTGTGAATAATAAAAGTTCCTATTAGGTAAATTTATTAAAAACTGTGAAAAGTTATAACAATATATGTACCCTTCATATATCCTGCTCAGTGAATATGTAAGTGCATTTGAATCATTTATGCCTACATGCAGAAAACTGATAAATTTTGAACAAATTTAATTGAAAACACCCCTGGAGTGAGTCTGAAGGAAGGATTAGATTTAATGGTCTCACAGAGCATCATATTGTAGTGCTAGACAGCTAGCTCTGAAGTCTATATTTTTCCCAATAAAAGATTCTAACCCTCGATTGGCACATGAATATGAGTTTAATCACATCTCAGAAATGAAAATCAATTTACTTTGCCCTGTAATGAGACTTAAGAAAGATATTCATGCAGACAAATCACAAAGTTTATTTTCACTTTAATGGTGTGACACAAAGATTCAGGATTTTTGCCCATATGATTTTAAGTGTGTTGCTGTTTTTTATCTCAAGTAATATGCCATGGCATTATTTAAAAAATGTGAATGAAGAAGAAAACTATAGGCCAATTTTGGCATTTCATTGAATCTGCGTTACTGACAGTGGAACAGTGGAACATCACAACTGTATCTGGGTGCAGATAGGTTTTCAAACATGTTATAGATCCTTATTGTTGTAGTCTTCAAAATCTAAACATGCATGGTCTCTTTCCATATTCCCAAATATGCAGCCTTTTCTTTTTAGCAGAAGTTTTTCAGAGCTTGTATCAGAGTGCTGTAGTAGAGTATTGTAGCTTCACTTCTATTGGAACGTGACAGACTCCAATGCTGTATGAATATTTTATTCTTAGAGGGAAATATGTTCTTTTATCTTATTAAGTATTTCTAACTCGGTTGTGCTTCTGAACTGGTTCCTGTGCGATTGTCATTTAAAGTAAATTTTTCACAGCTAACAACTGACTGTATTCCTGTCTCTGGCATCCAGTTTGAATCCCTGCAATATTTTTTTAGAAAGGCTCTCTGGAAGCACAGAGGAAGATGATGTCTGTAGGAAGCGTGATTTGACCATTTAGGTAGTCTGAGCTCTGCAAGAGCTAACTACTCTGCTAAATTAGATTGCAGTTGTGGGGAGCACCCAAAAGTGCAATTTTAGCTCTCTAATCTAACTATACCTCAACTTCTGTTGTGTGAAATAAAACTAGCAATCCCAGTTCTTTTACAAATGTATTGTGAAGATAAATTAATTAATCTATGCCAAATTAAGATAAATTAATTTATGTGGTGGGGAATGCCATGGAAAATACTCATGAGGAAAGTAATAATTCTATATTCAAGAAGGGCTTGAGTTAAAGCTGTGTGAAGAATTGATTTTTCACTTCGTTGGCTGACCTGAAAAATTGTGGAAAAAATCAATTTTGGACCAACCTGAAATGATTTTCTCTCATTTTTCTCACGGGAATGTAAAGATGGGAAGTAATATATACGTTTTGGCTCAAACAAAACACATAATTTGCCTAGAAGTGAAATATTTCATTGTCATCTTAATTATTCACATCTTTTTAACAAATTACAGGTAGGTATTGCTAAGGAAACCATCCCTTGAAACTTAATTATTGGACAGTTTATTTTGAAAACAGAGTAGCAAGCACTGGGGTTTTTTATTTGTTTGTTTCTAAGCCCCTCCCCTCTTCATTGGTGAAATGTAGTTGTGGGTGAAAAAAATATGCATAAACTGGAGTCTGGTTTATAACCATGATGAATCAGGATTGGTGAGCACGCAGATGGCTGTACTGGCTTAAGCACAAAAATCACCTTTTTGCAGACGCAGCACCACCGGTACTTCAGCATCTTCTGCTTTAGCTTTCACCATTTTGAATATTCACACTTCACCTTTTCACAGTCTATTTCAATGTCTAAGTGTTACTTAAGTAGTTGCTTGTTCTCCCTGAACCACAGCTGATCAGTGCATCTACCACTTCGGTATAAATATTTCAATGGCCATTAGTCCCAGTGTTGTGATAAGTTCCCAGTGCCATGATTGTAAAGTGAATCCATATATTATAAAATAACACCAAAACTCTTAGTTGCTGGCATGCAGCAATAGCGCTATGCAATCATGCAAACAGTCTTTATGTCAGCCTTTCTGTATGTTCTCTCTATCACAGCCATTTAGAAGTTATGGGCAAGCAAAGGACCTCAGGGTGACTTCAGTCAGGAAAAGCTCAACCCCAGGCTTACTCTCTCTGGCTGGTAAAAGATTCTAATTTCAATTAAATACTGTAAATATGACGAGAAGTGTGCCTTAAACAATCAGTTGCCAAAAACCCCACTGAATATCTGCTACTAAATAAGCAGCATTTTGAATTTTTGCCAGTGTCTATATAAGATATGCTATCAGAATATGTACCACAGAGATGAAATGAAGCAGCAGAGGCAACAATGTTCAAAAACACCTCTTATAAAAAATACCTCTATGTCTTAGTATGACTTTTTTCTTTGTCTGGTTATTAGAAGTTTTTTGGGTCTTCTTAGCTCCCTTTCAAATTATGTGCCAGCACCACAGACTTTCAGCTTCTTTGCTTTTTGGTATTAAGATAATTTTTTCCTAATACATGGGAAAAATAGTGGCTTCAGTATGAAGTTCTCCACTGAAGAAAAGGGGACATATGTTAAGGACTTCTATAAAAGCTTTATTGGACTGGTACTAGTGTTTATACATCTCACATAAAAAATACTGTTCTTACAAATGTGTGTATGTGTGTTCATTTTTTGTAAGTACTGTCACCATTCATAACAGTATTTTAAAACAGACAAATTAGTAGCTCGTTTGGATTTATTCCTTCAGCCTTAGTTGTAAAGGGAATGTCAGATTTAAATAATTACTTCAATAAACGCATTTTTTTTCTTGAGAACTACCTCTTAGTATTATTCTCTACCTCATTGGTCTATTAGAGGTCTGCATTTATAGATGTGGATTTGGTTTAACTCATTGACTGGAGATGAAGAGCTGTGAAAATACTAAGTTAAGCACCTCCACTCTTGGCATTCTTAACACACAACAACAAGAAATCGCAAGAAGAAATCACATTCACTTTGAGTAGCAGAATCTATGGTATAGTTGCATTTTAATCTTTAAGTCTACCAAGTTATCACTCCTGTTATTCCCATAGCCAAGGCTATACTATGTCCACTCTCTAGCTTCACCAGTGCCCTCTCTCTCACAATGCCAGAGACAGACTCCCAGTTAATATCAGAGCTGTGTAATCTGTGCTGTCTTCACATCTTGAAAATCCACACTTAAACTGCAAGTCCTAACTGTTACTTTCTTTGCAAGTACTTGTCCACAGAGAGCTCACTTGAGGTGAAATTAATTTCACAATTCTAAATATTTACATTTTAAACCAAATGTAGTCTGTGTGCTATAGTCTGAATCAGATTTATGCTATTTGCTGCAGTTCTAAGATATACATGAGAACAGATGATCCTCTGTGTAATGATATGGAAGAATTAATGGGAAAAATATGTTTCCACTGATCTGGACACCGGTAGTGTACAGAAGAATCCCAATGTTTACACTTGTATCAGTATTGACTTTACCGTCCTCAAGGCTCAAGGCCTGTTGAAGAGACAGAGAATCACTTGGGTCACATTTTCTTTACGACAATGGGACTACAAAAGTTACCTGCATTGACATTCACTAAGGTGAAGTTCAGGAAATTTCCTATTGTTGTGGTTTAACTCCAGACAACATCTAGAACCATAAAACCGCTTGCTCACTCCGGCAAGCCCACCCCCCCACCCCAGCCAAAAAAAACTATATATGTAGAGAAAAGGGGAAAAAAAAAGAAAAAAAAGGACCAAAATGTGAAGAAAGAGTCCTCATGGAGGGAAGTATAGATGGTTTAATAAAAACTATAACAGAAAAGGACAATTAATGAAAATAATGACAATAGTCTTAATAA
>VXBJ01006029.1:32026-83827 GCA_013400055.1 Nycticryphes semicollaris
TAGGTATTATTAACATTCCTTTCATGGCAACAACTATACAGAAAATTAACTCTTTCCCAGATGAAACCAGGACATTTATATCCATGTATTATTACTAATATTGTTATTATTATTATTTATTAATTTTTATTTAGGAGATGAACTGAAGAAATCTCAGAATGAAAAACTGGTGAAAAAATGTTTAGAGCAAACTGGCTTTATGAATAATAAAACATCACTAGGATAAGTGGAATTAATCGAAGTTAAAAAGGAACTTGGGTTTTAAGCATAAAAGATACTGTTGTGAGTTGTCTATTTCTTAGAATGAACTGACTATTACAAGTAAAGACGGTGTCAAAGTTGAGGCCAGTCCTTAAAAATAACTTCAATAGAGAATTTATGGTTCTTCTGATCATTCTGCAGAAGGATAAGTACAGACATCTGATTTCCATGCAGGCAAAATGGCAGTCAGCACAACTCTCCCTAAATCACAGATTATGGGACTCTGGATGGGTGAACCAAATCAAATATGTCTGTTCTCTGGTTTGTCATTACCAGAGACAGGATATAGGACAAAATGGCTAAAGGTCCATAACTCCTTTGGGAGTCATTTCTTTATATCTCTGGTATCAGAACTGATTTTTCTCTGTAAAGCTTTAGACCAACTAAAAGGAAGGTAAATAATTTCCTAGACTGAACTATGACTTATTCTGGGGATTATCTCCAAATCAGTCAGCAGTCTTAATGAAGATGAATAATTAGAAATGTTTGATGTCTAATGAAGGAGAGTATTAATATATAGGAAAAACTACGGGAAAGTTTTCTCTGCTTGTAGTGCAAAACCTTTAAAAAATCCTGAGGAATCTGCCATGCACCATGTTAATACAAAGGAGAAGGCAAATGTCCTAAAACAAAGGGCTGTGAATCACTCCAGCTGATGCATATAAAGAATTGTGATTACTAGGGAGAACATGAAGAATTTGAAACAGATAAATATATTTTTATGCTGCAACTGTAAATGAGCATCCCCAACTTTGCAGACCAATGCAATTATTTAATTTCAAAGACAGCAAATAAGTTTCCAGTATAATCAGATTTACCACTAGCTCCACTCTTAAGCCACTAAAATTCACAAGTCAGACATGCTCTTTTCAAAACTAGCTAGTTGGGATTTTATGGCTTGCTGAATTGATTCAAAAAACCATCCTGTTTAAAGTTCCTTTATTCCTAAAGACATTGAACTTTTATGCAACTCTTTTCTGCAAAGCCAATGCAGTATTTCATGTGAGTTCCTACAGAGAAGACTAATTGTCTATGAGCTAGCATTTACATAAATAATTATAATAAAAAAATTAGGTGGTGGTTTGCTGAAGGTTATAATGGGATAAGTTAAAAGAACCTCAAAATTGTCTTTAATTGGGTTCAGGAATAACCATCTTAGCAGGCTCACTTCTCTTTATTTGACTCACTGGTTTAAGAGTCGGAAAAACTGACTTGTACTGGCAAGCTGACCTTGACTGTCAATGTAAATCATTTCGGCTTTTTCTTTTCATTATCTTCGACTTTCCTTCATTTGCTAAAACTTTCAGATGACAATTGATAATCAGACAGAGGAACAGACTTAACACTTACTCTGGAACATAGTTTATTTCTAAACTGTTCAGAAAACAGATTCTATTTCTTAGATCTTTCAGTAGCAATGTTCTAGCTATTCCTACGTTTTTAAAAGCATACAGCTCTGATTCACACAGTGTATACTATAGTGACTTGTTATAACTTTAGCTTCTTTCCATTAGAATTTTGAAGAGTTTTGTTCTGGTGGCCTTCATATACATAACACTAAGTTTTAATTAACATCATACCTTATGAAACCACAATTCTAGTAATTTCCATATGAGACAACAATAATACATAAATTACATCTTGGCAAATGGTAGAATTTTATGTGTATGTTTTGAAGAGAAACAGCTGTAGGTCTTTTAACTTAGAATTATAACAAACCAGAATTTTTACACTTCCATTTTTTTCCAACTTCACAGGAAAAATCCTGGGAGAAGCTGACAAGTAAAAAATAGTTCCATGATCTTATATCCTTCCATCTAACCCAGATGTACAACATTTTTTTTAAAAAAGAATAAGTTCATTCCTTAAGAGCTATTAAACTTTCTGTTTGTTTTCTTTAACAAGCTAATTTCAGTCTGAAAAGGACCTTAAAGTCTCAATAAATAAATAAATGAATAAAGAAAACTGTAGCTTTCCTGATATTTTCAAGACTAATCATACTTGGGGGGAGCCTAAGCTTTTTACTGAAAACTGCGTCTGTCATGAAGGATGAGGGCTGAAGTTTCTCTTGAAACAGGAAAGGAAGTGTCTCAGGTAGAGGAGAGAGTTCAGGGAGAAGATTGTGGGATCAGTGATTCTCCTATTTTGAAAGCTGACACTACAGCAAGTGATACACTGGTACTCAAATCTGAATTAAGTAACATAATTTTGTTTGCAAATCTGTTTGCATATATTTTATATAACTGCAAATAACACTTTTTTATTCTTGTACTCGTATCTAAACATCTTGCCTCTTGTGTTATGCTCTTTTACATTTCCCTCTCAGTGGTTCCAAACTTAATCACAGTTTACAATAAAAAGCTATTGTTTTTCAACCTTCTTATGTTTTTTTTCTAACATTTGTGTAGCCCCTTCTCCCCCTACTTGGCATTATACCGCTAAGGGTACATACTCAGTACAGAATATGGTTGTCCTGTTGTGCAGTTCTCCCCACTCAAATGAACCAAAACTGAGCTCCCTCTAATCCTAATGTCACCCTCCTTTCCTCTACAGCAATGTCAATGCCAGTACTTGCAATGTATTGAAAGGAGCTATATCAAGTCTACATCTTTTATAGGAAAAGGCTTACTCTAGATTACACATTTGCCAAAAATGAAAGACTTCAATCTCTAGAAACTAAATTACTCCAAAATCACAGTAGCAATTTTCCCCCCACCCATGTCCTTGCGCAATTACCAACCATATCCAACATGAAAGGGTGGGTGGAGCTAGAACAGATTATTGCAAAATTCCCATGAAAAATAATTCATATGAAACTACTCAGTCTTGAAGCAGCAGATGAAAAGTATTCACTCTGGATAGGTCCTTCAGGTTTTTTTGTTGGTTTCTTTTTTGGATTTTTCTTCTCATTAAATTGCCCTTTGTGGTCATGGCTTGGGACCTGTGTTAAAAAACCAAGAACTTAAATTTTGCGGCTTCATTTTTACATTACAGTAGCAGATATTGTTATAAACACAGTTGCACTCCAACTGAGGGGTTAGTGATCTCAGTATAAAATGTGCAGCTAGTACAGAAACACAATAAATTCCAAATGCATTACTTCTTCCCTTCTCCTTTCCAAATCCAAAACATTCAACTGCATCGGATTCTTTGATTTTTGATAACAGGGCTCGGTTTCAAAATGTAATGTGCCCCAGGTTACTTTATAAGTTTTCTTGGACTGTGACCAGGAGCACACCTGACAGATGCAGACTACGTCTCCTGTCACCTTCATGTAATCCTTCATGTTTTGTATCAAAGAATTCCTCCAGCAGTTGAAAGCAAATTTATCCTCAAAGGTATTTATGACAAATACAATAATTCCTTTTAATGCAGGGACTGTTTAATCCACCAACCTATTAAGTACAATATACCTCCAGCAAACAACCATTACTTCTCATTATCATATTGCACTTAAAAATACAATTAATCCTGTAATTGGAATCTAAAATACATAGTTTCCTCTATGCAGCACCTCTGCCGATAGTAATCTGCAGAAAGTGGTATCCAAAAGTTAATTAAGAGCAAAGTGTTCTTACATACTAGGCTTCCTGTTCAGACACACAATGGCTTGATGTTATTGGTGCTTTTCCTGATTAAAAGGATTTACAATACATAGTTTTGGGAAAGAAGCTCTATAATTGCTGCTAATTGCCTTCATTTTTTGACAGTTGGATATATTTCACATGGATCTTGTTTAACCGTGCTAGATATTTTCCAAGCATATATATTAAACTTTTCCTTTTATTAATTCAGAAACAAACTACAAGTTTCTTTTCTTCCTCACTGATTGCTCCCCAAACTATTCTGGTAAAGTGTTTTTCTACAGCCAATGATAATTATACTTAAATAGAGAATAAAAATAGCTTTTTGATTAAATTTGCAGGCTTATGGCTCAGCAAAAATGGTCTCTATTCTCACTCGCACAACTGATTTGCTGTGTCACTAAGAAAGCCAGGAAAAATCGTAGCTGCATTTCTCTCTGTCTTTCAGTGGAGAGTGTTTGTTTTTTAAAATATATCTTTTTTGTCTGTCCAATTAGAGCTAATCATGAATGATAAAAAAAGGTTGTTAGAAAATGAATGTTGCAAATAATACAAACATTGAAACAATCATATAACTTACCTGATTATAAATTGTAAATAGGCCATTTTATTTTGTTAAAGTAACCTCATCAGCGTATTCTGTCTGTTGAAGTAGGCAACACCATTTTTTCCATGCTCAGTTTTGTTTACAGCTGAGCTGCCTCATGCTTTTTTTTACCTGTGGTTTTGAGCAGACTAGAGCAAAGATGGGAGTTGATGCAGAAGAAATTGCTTGTGGGATCTCCTAAAAGATAAATCTAGGTATTGGAAAGACCTACTTTTTGACCTACCATCACTCTGCCTGATTTGAAGCCAGAACCCAAACCAAAGTTTTTGTCATAGAGACAGAGTTTACTACTCAGCAAATAAGTGTCTTCTGGAGATTAAGTTCTTTTCTGCTGAAGCTGTTTTTCTATAAACATAAAATGAACATATGGTGTCAGGATGTGATGAGTTTGTATTTGTACACCTCTGGGAACAAAGTCACCAGCAATATGAGTCTCAAAGTCTGTGGTGTCTTGAACTTGGTAGTTGGATTTTGAAATCCCATACCCTGAAGCAGTTATGCCACTTATGATAAGTGACTTTAGGACTATATTATCAAGTAGTACACCACAATAGGAATGGAGTTGTGGTATGAAACACCAAGAATCCAGGGTCTATGTTATATAAAAGTTTTAGGGAGGGGAGGTTTACTTCAGACAGGGAGCTTTACTTCAGACTGGCTCTAGACTGTCTCCTGAACTGGATTCCAGGAGGATATTAGCGGTGTTCTTGGAGTGAATATTCCAAATTGTTTTCTTTTAAAATAGGTCTAGTTTGTGTGTTCTGAGCCAGCTCTGTATAGTAAGGGGTGGCAGTATGTACTTTGGCTCTAAAGCATGGTTGTGAACCTAGCTAGAAAAAGAGAAAAACTGCTTAATTTCAATGTATGATTTTTACTTTTATTGTTATTGTTTTCCTAGCAAAATTCTAGAATGCCTTCAGGGTACTCACTCTCTGCTGCCTGTAATATGAAAAGAAATAGCAGAACATACACAACATTATCAGTTAATGTTGTTCATAGTAATCTTGAGAATCCAAGGTAGATGGCACTGTAAAAAAGTTATTTCTGCTGTCTATGATTCATACTCATATGGCTTTATTTTTGTTACATTTGAATCTGAGAAGCCAGTAACATTCAAATGTATTACTTTCTTTAGGAATATGTAATTTCTTATGAAAATGGTCTGTTAGCAGCAAACATGGAATCATAGAACGGTTAGAAATGGAAAGGACCTTAAAGATCATCAAGTTCCAATCCGTCTGCCATGGACAGGGACATCTCCCACTAGAGCAGGTTCCTCAAAGCCCCATCCAGCCTGGTCTTGAACACTTGCAGGCATGGAGCTTTGGAGATCCAAAGCTATCCTAAACTCAGAAATTTTTTTTATGGTAAGAGCCAGATCTATAAGAAACATGTATGGCTGGCTGATTTGGCTTTTACATTTTAAAAAGCTTCCCTGAACACTTTCAATATTTGGCAAGATCTTACATAATTTACCAGCTTTGGCAATTTGCTTATTAAAACATGTTTTTACCTGTTTTGTCAATGCTTTTCTTTTTTTAATGTGCATACTCCATCTTGCAGAGACATAGTTTCTACAATTGATTTTAATTCAATTTCTAAAATGATCAGGATGTAAAACTTAGAATTTGAAAATGTGCCCAAGTACAGATTTTAACATGTGATTAGTAGTCAATGTCCACCAATTTCACAGAATATGAAGGGATACATATTCAAAGCAGTGAGTTGAAGATCCTAACTGAAGTGAATCTTATTTAACTAAAAGTTGGCAAAAACATATTAGTAGTCCTGTACTTTTTTTTATCCTCAACATTAAAAACTCTTCATGTTAAACAAATTTGTTTCCACCTATGCAATGTAATAATCCCACTTCACTTTTGATTTTGTAGAAGGAACACACAGATACTAATTCGTATCTGATTTAAATGAACATGTTCATGCTAGTTGAGGTATTCAGTTAGATTTCAGTCTTTCCATCTGAGTTATCTGAGTGAGAATACTTTTCCTAAAGATGTTGATGTGGGAGGTTTACCCTTTAGCAACTTTACATACAAATTAGATACATGTGTGTCTGATGGAAAAATAATAAAAATATAAAAAATTAACCTTATAAATTATTTCAGAACTAAAAATCTCAGGCAATTATTGTTAAGAATGAATCTATACTATCCACTAGAAACTACTGACAGGCAAAATATCAACACTTTTCATTAGTTTGCAATGGAGCAAGAATATTAATGGAAGAAATGTTTAATCACTTCATATTTATGACCTCTAAAATACTAGTATTTATAAATCTTGTAATTAAAATCACTAATCCTGCAACATTTGCTTGAACAAATCTTCCATGCTGTGTATTTTTATATTTTTGTATTGTATTTTCAATTTCATTTAACTTCTTAACACAGCTAAGTCCTTGTGATTTGATTCATAAGTGAAATTTACATTCAGTGTAAAAATAAAAAGTAGGGCGTAAGATCAGACTCAGGGTCTGTCATGCCCTCTGCTAACATTAGGACTGTCTTAACTTTGTGATAAATTGCTTATAGACTTCTTAATGTGATGCTCCCATTTAATCAAAGAGGTTGCATAATCGTTCCCGTACCAGACCGTTAAGTGAGATGTATACTCTCACTTTTATAATCAATAGTGCTGGACTATTGACGATTTTCTCTCTTTTCTGACAGAAGAGGAAGAGGATATCTGAAAAGGGAAAGAGTATAATTCCAGAAATCTACATAGCAAGTGTTGGGAATGAACCAGAAGAAGAAATGGTAAAAGAATTTAATACTAGAAAGTTTGCTTTAATGCTAGAAAGTTACTCAAGTTCTACAGTGATATTGCATTACAGTAAGGCTTATAAATGCACAAAGACTTGCTTTTTGGAGTGGATTTATCTTGGTACATATAAGTTGTGAAGGTTCAGGAGCTAATTCATGAGCAGATGCTGATATTGACAGAAAGTTACAAATTAAAAGAGAAAAATTCTTTTTCTCGACCTTCACTTCTTTAGAATAAACAGCTTCACTCTTGTGTCATCCTACATGCTTCCTAACACTCTGATCATTCCTCTTGCTTCCCTTAGGACTCTCCTATTGATCCACAACTTCTTTAAGGTCTTGTACATATTTTGTCTAGAAAGACTGGTTTTTTTGCATCTCTTAACTGCAGCTTTGGCATTCAACCCTTCTGTGTTTCTTTAATTCATCTTGTTTGCTGCTGCAGACCCATATCCAGACTCAGCAGCCTGGCAACTAATGACTGAGATGAATGTTTCTGGGGCCATGGTTAAGTGGGAGCAGAACGGTCTTTGCATCTCTGACGGTTAGCTGATGGAAAAGTGATTAATAGATAAGGTTTTTCTTGCTAAACCTGGGACTTAGGACATTATTTAAATTGATCAGCATAACTGAATAGAAGATGTGTTCCATTTAGTGGAAGGAATGCATTGGAGATGAGCAGCTGATTGGAAATCCAGATTGTGCCAGTGGGTTATTCAGAATTTAGGAGATATGGGTCTTTAAAATATTTTTCTACTTTCCTTTGGATCTTGCTGTCAAAACATACAGCTGCTCCAGTTATTTGACTTTAACAAACATCTAAGGAACTGAATGCTTGCTCTGAGATAATGAAGACCACATGAATCTCTCAAGGTTTGGACTTCTGGTTAAGAAACAATCTACTTATCAAATTAGATTTTTTTTTTTAAACCAACATATAGGTCTTTGACTAATGCTGTTATATTGCAAGATCAAGAGCAACAAAGATCAACAGGATACACAAATAATTGATGTATATGTTTATCAAGAAAAATGCAGAAACCAGAGGCAATCAGGAGAGATTTGGGAAAAGATAAGAGGAAAAGGAAGAATAAATACTTTGCAGAAGGGCTACTATTTATATCTCTTAGAAGGTGATGAGATTTAGGAGGTGGAAGATGAGAATACCAGTGTACTGAACATAGGAGAGAGACAAAGACTATTGGAACTGGAGAAAACAGAGGATGTTCAGGGCAAGCCAGATTGGTGTCATTGGAGAGTGAAGTGGGAAAAAGCAGCAGTACTTAGACAAAGGCAGTTTTTCTGTTTAAACAGAAGTACATCGGGCAGAGACAATGTTGTTGTTAATGCAGGCATTCCCCATTATGGATATGTTGAGTTTTGCATTTGCCCTTATTGGTTTACATGTGGCTTTTTTTCCCCAATTTGAGAAGACCATTTCAAATTCTAATTCTGTCCTCCAACGTCTTTGCATCTGTCCCACTTTGGTGTCATCTGTAGATTTAATAGGCTTACATTTTGTGCTATCATCCAACATTGTAATGAAAATATTGAATCATATTAAATTAAAGACAGTCTCCTGAAGAGCCCAATTTGATAAATCTCTCTATTTTGACAGTGAGCCACTGATAATTATTCTCTGTATGGTTTTCCAACCACTTATGCTCACCAAACAGTAGTATCATGTAGTTTATGTTTCTATGGCTTACTTATGAAAATGTGCAACAATGTCAAAAGCCTTACTAAAATCAGCATGTGTGACATCCTCTCATTCACAAGCCCTGTCAGCTTTTTATACAAAGAAATTAGTTTGCTTTGACATGATTCATTCTTAATGTGTACGCTGCTTCTCATCTTATTCCTATTTTAAGGCACTTAGAAATGTTTTATTAATTCTTCTACTTTTTTGCAGAAATCAGAGTTTTACATCACCTTTGTTTATTTAATTTAGACAAGTTTGTTGACAAATTTTATGTTAATACAACTGAGAGGCTTGCTTTTCTCTAGCGCTACCTGAAGTAGAAATAAGACCTTTATCCAGAAGAGGGTTCTCACATATATGCCTCTGCACTTATAAATCTATCCAATGCCCTTTCACTATTTTTATCTTTCCCACCATCTAGGTTCTTTTCTATTGTGTCATTCTGAAAGTTCAAGGTTATCAGAATGAAAGCATATTTCTCTGTCCACCTTGCAAAAGTTCTTGGATGCTTTTGATGATTTTCACACCCTTTATTTTCACAGATGGGACCATTATCAGAACAAAAAGAAAGCTATGTCCCTCTTTGCTTTTCTTGGTTTGTCTCTCTTTTTTTTTTTCCCTGCAGAAAACAGATGCTTTGGACAGGATGGTGTATTTCAGTTCAAACTTTTTTTTTTTTTTTTTTTGTTGTTTTTGTTTTTCTTTTGTGGGGATAAGTTGGTTTATAGGATAGAATCAATACTACCACTAGAGCAAAATGTGTAAATTGCACACTCCTTTCTCTCAGCTTGTGTGACATTAGAATCCATTATGTGTACTTGACTAAGTGGTCCAACTAAAGAGCAAAAGAGTAATAACCTCTCTCCCCTGGAACCCTTCAAAGATACTAATTCACTAGTACTTGGTATTAGTTATCCAGAGAGAATAGATGGTGTACATAGCTATGAAACTTGTATGACAATGGTTTAGCTTTGTTTTCCTCATGATGCTAAATATCTGATTCCTGGCAAGGACAACTACAATTTTGAAAATAGGCTATTAAAAAGGAGACACTATTTATGCCCCATCATATAACTCACCTTCTATTCTTTCTTGATTAATTTTAGAGAGCAAAAGTTGCAATTCTGGAAAAACATAGTTGAAATTAACATTAATATATTAGCATATTATATTGTATAGAGAATAGAAAAAATTGTAGCATGTGCATTAAGTACTTAGTAGGCATTTTGCAAAAAAAAGGACAAAAAAAAGACTACTGAAGAAAGAAGCAAGAAATGGATTCTCTTACCATTGTTGGAAGCTGTACAATTTAGAGTATACACTTGGTGCTGCTTATCGATAGGCATGCTGCCATAGTATACATAATAATAACACTATAATAGTATGAAAATTTAATTTTATGTTGATAATTTTACTATTAATTATTAAAAACTTGTTTTACTTTTAGATCTACCAGGCTGGGTGAAAACCATTCACGTTTCTACATGTTGATATTCTAATTACCAGAAGTTGCACATTAAGAGACTTGCATTGTAGAAAGACAATATATTACATTGTCATATTAGTGTAGTCTGAACTATTAACTGAATGCCAAAAGATATCTTCACTCATGTTATTTCACATTCAGTTATGAATACTTTGAACAAGCAGCTACATGCTTTGTTCGCTTCTCATTCTATGTCTTCCCCTGAAATTTTCACACTGAAAAGTTATTAAGCATTGGAATGGGCTGTCCAGGAAAGTGGTTGAGGCATCATCCCTGGAGGTATTCAACCGACATGTTGACATAGTGCTTAGTGACATCATTTAGTGATGGGTTTTTCTGTTGGTTAGGTTGATGGTCGGACTAGATGATCTTAAAAGTCCCTTCCAACCTAGACAATTCTATGAAATGTGAAAAATACCCACTGTGTCCACAGAATTATTCCAAATCTCCCTGTATTCAGCCAACAAATAAATAAATTCATTAAATCCCAGCACCTCTTTCCCCCTGAAAACTAACAGCCAACAACAAAGAAACAAACACCTGCTTACAAACTTTTAAGAAATAAAAGAATACCAACATTTATCTATCACAGAATCGCAGAATCACAGAATGGTAGGGATTGGAAAGGACATTTGGAGATCATCTAGTCCAACAACTCTTCCAAAGCAGGTTCGCAGGTGGGTTTTGAGTATCTCCAGAGAAAGAGACTCTGTAATATCTTTGGGCAGCTTGTTCCAGTGCTCTGTCACCCTCAAAATAATTTTTTTCTCATGTTCAGATGGAATTTCCTGTGTTCAAATTTGTGCCTGTTGCCCCTTGTCCTGTCACTGGCCACCACTGAAAAGAGTTTGACCCCATCCTCTTGACACCTGCCATTCAGAAATTTATAAACATTGTTGAGGTTCCCTCTCAGCCTTCTCGTCCCCAGACTAAACAGGCTCAGGTCTCTCATCCTTTCCTCATGAGAGAGATACTCCAGTCCATTGGTTGTCTTTGTAGCCCTTTACTGGACTCTCTCCAGCAGTTTCTTGTCTTTCTTTTACTGTGGGGCCCAGAACTGGACACAGTACTCCAGATGTGCCCTCACCAGACCAGAGTAAAGAGGGAAGATGACCTCCTTTGACCTGCTGGCTACATTCTTTTTAATGTACACCAGGATACTATTGGCCTTCTTGGCCACAAGTGCACGTAGCTGGCTTATGGTCAACTTGTTGTCCACCAGGATTCCTAGGTCCCTCGCTGCACAGCTGCTTTCCAGCTGGTACTGGTGCATGAGATTATTCCTTCCTAGGTGCAGGATCAGTGAATAATTGAAAAGCTAGTGCTACAAGTATATTGCATTTTCTTGTATGACAACATCCATTCACTGTTTCTTCCATTTTGGAGATTCTAATGATGTTGGTCCTGGTTTCTGTGAATAGGAATATTGGAGATCATGGTTATCTCTATGTTAACAACAAATATTCATCTCTAAACCCACGTCAGATATAAATTTTCTTATGAAGGTGTAAACATTTTTGATAAGTTTTTGTTCATGGCCATGTAGAACTCTATCTGGTATCTGCAGTTAGTGTGAGCATTATCAGTAGTTTTCATGGAGGAGAATATTAAAGCCCATCAATCTCAATCACAGCTGGCTAACTTTACTGGAATTCCTGACTCTTCTCACTCATCAGTTATACCTGTACTGGCTCCAAGAAAAGAGCCAAAAAGAAATACAGCTAAACAGAGAAACTAGTGAGACTTTGGAGACCATAACACTACTCATCTGTTTCCATTTAGTTATAATTTTAGACAGAGAGTGGCATTACAATGTAAAAGAAAAATCAGGTAGCACTATGAACTCTTAGTGGTTTTACACTCACCTGCACTCATTTTTGCCAATTTCTAAGGACAAATCTCAGCAACTGTACTAATTCCTGGTGTATGTAAGTAATGTAAGTAGTGTCTGTATTGTGCATTGAGAGAGACGATATTTTTTTAACAAAAAATTATATGAACTGTCAACAGCACAGGAACACATAATGCAATTTTATTCTGGTGCACTGTTATCTTTGGTTCTCCCATAAACTTATTCTGGAAGTAGGTGTTGCAAAAAATGAGATGAACAATGCAGAAATGAAGAGGTAAAATATTGTTTTCAGATTCCTAAGAAGGCTGCTTAGTATTAGAAATAGAAAGTATGTATTAACAGTAGTCTGATTCAATTTTTATTTTAACTCAGACTTTTAGGCTACTGGTTTTTTTTAAGGTGGGAATGAAAATGGAAGAAGTTATAAGAAGAAAATATTAATGAATATAGAAAACAGGTAAGTTTGAAAGGGTCATGGAAATCTGTGGCACACAAAGTATACCCAAGAAATGCTCTGCACCCTCAGGCTTCATTTTCTGTGGCCTGGAGATCCTCACCTGGGATCAGAATTTCATATATCTCAGCCTAGCTTAACCAGCTTTTTTGACCTGCTGCATTTGAAAATGGGAGCTCAGACAAGATGATGATTGTTAATCACTCCCTTTGCCCTTGGAATATTAAATAAAAGGCAATGGAGGGAAGAGAAAGAGGGAGAAAGAGAGGAAGGAAGAAACAGAGAACTTGTGTGTGTTACAGCATATATTAAAAAAAGGAAAATTAGTTAATAGATTACTCATAAAAAGCACTGAAAAAAGAAATGTGATTTATTTACTCTAGTAACTGATCTTTATTTTAGATGAAAACCAAAAACATAGGAAATCTAAAATATGTGTATATTTCATATGAGAACACATGAAGAACATTAGTTTGATGATCTATGTATATAAGTATTGAGGTTACAAAGACAAAAACCAGAATATCCACATATACTAAATTAAGGTTCCTTCTTGAATCCTAGATTCCATTAGCTAGTTTTACAAGAAAAAATGTGGAGTGACTAACAACATTTTCATGTGCAAAAATTAAAAATACTTTTCATAGATTAGTTTTGTAGTGCATATGCATAAATTATAACTTAAAAAAAATCCCTGTAGGAACATTTACCAAAAAAATATATTTTTCCAAATTCTAAATTCAGAGATTAGTAATGAAAAAACTCCCATGACAATATTTTACTAGAAAATAATAAAATACACAGAAAACCCAATAACATAAATAAACCGCTATATCCTAATACTTGCTAGTTGTCTAGCTATTTTGGCGCACTGAATAACCTCATTCTATCTGGGCTGGCCAGGTGAACCCGCTCTCCCACAGAACTTGAGCAACATTGCAAAGAATAACCAGGAGAGAACTGATGGTGTAATATCATTTGACAAGAAATAAACAAAAAGGAACAAAAAACAAAGAGAATTTTTTACCTATAATTTCAGTCAGGGGTTGAGAAGAAATTTTACCCACTTTCAATACCTTTTAAACCTTTTATAACTGACCTATTTGTATATTTGCTACTATATTTCCAGTGTTTCTGTAACTGCTGTACCGAAGCTGTAAACAATAATTTTAAATGCAGGTTTTATACATAATACGTCATGATTTCTTTCCATTTTAGAAGAACCCCTATAAAATGGTCTCTGCCTATCAGAAGGTGTATTCTGGGCACAGGTATCTTCAATAGACAGAATAAATAGGTCTTACTGTTCTTTGACGTATTTGAATACAGGATCAAAACTCCTCTAAATTTGTTATATTCCCTCCCATATATAATATGTGTGGCTATATATAATATTTTTTGTGGGTTTTCCTCAATGCTGCAGTGCAGAGAAGAGGAAAGAAATTCAGTTGCAGCACAACAGACATTAAAATAATTGCACAAATGGTAACATTTTAGGGAGTAGGAAAATTCAAAGTCAATGTTATATTACACACTGATCTTTTGAGATCACAGAAGGGTACAAAAATAATAACTGAAAAAATTATACAGGGCTTTTAATCTGCCTTTTGAAGTACCACCATTTACACAGTTCTCTGAACTGCATAACTCTCTAACTGCAAGTTTGCTCATCTCTGAAGGCAAACTGTAACAATCAAACTTCTTTGGGAAGAAAAAGGAAAAAGAAAATTTAAAGGATAGGCTTAATGTTTTGCTAAAAATACGATAGCGGAAACCATTTTAGTACCAGTACTTCTGTATTCTGGATAGGAAACAATCACTCAACTTAAGTAAATGCCTCATCTTTAGTAGAACCAACCTGAGTCTACATTAATATTCTAGCTTGAATCAGCAAAGTATTTTTGATGGAAGTTTCCCCTTTCTCCCTAATTAACATATGTTGATTCAGATCTCTTAGCTGTCTCAAAGTGCAGAACCTGCTATTAAACAAATCAGGAAAATTTGCCCTCTGAATGCTGCAAATGCACTCCAGCTCCTGATGGGGGTTCAGGCAATAAACTAGAGCTAGTCTGCTAGTCTGCAGCAAATGCCCCCAAAACATGCACTGGTTCTTCATGTGCTCTACAGACCTGATCCTGTTGTGGTGTACTACTCCCAGATATAGTAGACACAGTGTCCCCCTCTCTTACACAAACTCAAACTACAGTCTGAGGCAATGAAGTCACAGTCATGTCCAACTCTTTCCCTTTGTTTACTCTTTTTTCATCTCCTCAGTTCTTGTGTTAGAAGCCAGCTTCTCTGTGGGATGTTCTGTTTGGTTTCTTGTATCTTAGTGAAACTGCCTTTCCAATGATTATTACTTTAAAAAAATACATAATCTTTGCATCAATAGCAGTCTTACTAACAGAAAATAAAATTAAAACATTAAATAATGATGAGTTGGAATATAAGAAAAAGTCCTGTGCTCACTCTACTTTGAGAAGTTCCTCCTTATTTTTCCCTTCCTTTAGGGAAAGTGGAAGAGAGAGAAAAAGATAAATAAATAATATGGGCAAGATAAGCATTTTTAGTCTTTATGTATGTTTCGATCTCTTTTCTACCACAACAAAAATATTAAAAAAGAGACAGTGTTTAAATATATATTCTTTCTTTTAAAGTTTACCTAAATATAGGAGAGACAAATTAATGTTTGGATAAAGACATGAAACCTAAAAACCAAAATAAATCAATTTCAAAAGAATAAGCTTTTAGGTCTTTTCAAAAATATATTTTCCTTAAATCTTTATACTAAATATAAACAAAAATTATGTCTTCCCTCTATTCAGTGAACAAAATGAAATTGAAAGAAAAGTGAACCTCTTTTTCTCCTTTTGTCTTTTTTTTTTCTGCCTAGAAAAACCATACATGCTTTCAGGTAATCCAAATTAATTGACTCTCTTTGGTTAGTGGGTTCAGTAAATCAATTATCAGTGATTCAGATTCTCAGTGAGTAATGCACAAGATTTTGGTACCTGTAAACTTCTCCATCAGAAAACAAATGGAAATATTGTGCTATTCTGTGCTCCAGCTGTTGAAAATTCTTGAAAGTCTGAAAGATCAACAAGTTTGCACAAATCCAAATACACAGCTTGTGAATGTTTCTGCAGATTGTGTTGAAAGTCAGAGCCCTTTGTTTGGCCTTGAATTGAAGCCAAACCCACAAGCTCTTCATAGACTTCAAATTCTGTCGTTACTCTAGAAAGGAGGGAAAAAAAACCCCACAACATTTGAGCTGTAAATGTGCAATCAATATTTTTATCTGTCACTGGGGAGAACTAGAGTGATTTTTCTGCTACGTCCTTGAACTGGAATGCTATGTCATCAGGTGCATCTGTTACTCTTCATTGGATAGTCATTTGGCTCAAGCTCAAACTGGCAAACTTCTGAATCGATTCAGGACACCTTTTAAGTTTTGTTGCACCCATGTCTGGTTTATAAAATCCCCATATGTGAAGAAAAAGCCTTCATGTTTTTGCTGCCTTCATGTTTTGAATGAATTTTATGTCTTACCTGTTTCCTTCCCTTTGCTTATGCTTGATCCTTTTGAATGGATTCTTTTTCATGCTCTTTGAAAACCAAGGCGAAATAAGCATTTCTAATGGATGCGTTCCTGAAGTACTTTGCATCCCTGTGGATTTGCTACATGTTGACTTTTCATAATATTTACCTCAAATATTTTTTAAAATAAAAGATTTTTCCATTTAGCCCTTGAAATTTTAGACATGCTTGATTTCTGCCATGCTTAATATCTAAATACAAAAGAGTTTGGGTGGGAGCAGATGAGTTCTATTGACACCACAGGACTTGAGGATATCAAATGGAAACCAGGTGGGTTTCTCTTTGAAAATGAAGGTACTTGAGAGAACCTATAAAAGAAACAGCAGCAGACAGAGAAAAAGAGCCAATAAGAAAACCATAGCAGAGATTTAAACCAGCAACAAATGAAAGTATGCTTCCTGCTCTTTGCAATTGCTGTTGTCTCAGAGAGATGATTGTATGAACAAATTAATATATCTTCATCTTTGTCTGTTCTCTATATTCTGACCTCAGTTATACTGGTGCAAATATAAAGGAGAAAGAATAATATTTTTTTCTTTAAACTTCCACTTCTGATAAGGGGATTTTTATTAATTGTTTTAAACTTAGGGAAACATTTCATCCTCTTTGACCTAATTTTATAACCGTGTCCACTAAAATGCCTGGAGATCTCTAGTCATGTGAAGCTATAAACTAAAAGAGATATTACTGTGAGTGGAAATAACCAGGTGAAAATAACAAAGTGCCTTAGTAGGATTTCAAAATTCAGAATTATTTTTTTAACTTCAAAAATTCAAGAACTGATACTATCCTCTTGATCAAAGTAACTATTGATGTCCCTTCCATAGCCTATACTGAACCCAAACTTCAAAAAAATTCTTTCCAATAACATGGACATTTGGACTATGATTCAAAATACAATCATTGTGGCCTTAGCGCAAACCTAAACAATAAGAATATAGAATTTGCAATAATGTTTTTTAATAACTGGCACCATAGAGAAATGAAAGTAATGTGCATTTCTTCCTTTGTTATTATACATTTCTTTAGAAGTTATATAAATGCATGTTATTTTTTTGTCTTTTAACTGCCTCGTCAAATAATTTTATTCCTTCCTAGTGGAAAGATTTGGAAATATTTATCCATACTTTAACCTTTATGTGACCCCAGCCAGCAGGGTTTGAATGTCCTGATCTGTGCTGTCTTTAAGACAGTAATCCTACCTGTCTCTTCGTGTGGAGGTGATCCAGGTATTAGGATCAGTGATAACTCAGTGACCTAGGTCACTGATTTCTCCTGAAATAAGACAATTACTACCAGTAAAGGAAATCTATCCCCCTCTTTTTGTTTAGTAGGTTCCTTGGTAATAAAAATTGTACAACGATTAAAAGCAATGATTGTATCTGCTGTGCTCTGCATGGGTACCTCTTCATGCATTAGTAATACAGGTATTCAATAAAACCCTCATCTGCTTTCAGCTGACAATTGTTTAACTTTTCTTTACACAGAGGCTCATGTTCTTCTTGCAGTATGACAAAGCTTAATGGAGGTGTTGTGAAATGCTTTCATTGAAGATCTTCTTTAATTATAGATGTCCTGCGTGACAGGTTCTTCTTTAGCATATGTTTCTTCACTCCAAGAACATCAGTTTAAGTCAGTGATCAAAGTGTAGTTGAGAGAAATTCAGTATATTAATAAATCCAACCTTGCTCTCTATGAACTTTCCCCTTCCCCTGAAATTCAGCCCCAGCTTACCTCAATCAATCAGTGTATTAAAAAAAGCACCATTCATGCCAGGTACAACCTGTTGAATGTTGAATCACCACAGAAATCAAAACTAAGTTCAAAACTCGCTCTTACTACTTACTGTATGCTACAAGACTAGCTTGGCTACTCTTTAAATGTTTCTCTTACAACTCTTCCATTTCTGCAGCATACAACATTGTCTTCTGTGGACAAAAAGTGAACCCTGTGTAACTGATCACTTTGAAATTTAAAAATTTCAGTTCAAATACTTTGCAATCTCTATTTATTTGGCACTTGGCAATCCTCTTCTCTTTCAGGGATTCAGAATGTGTTTAAAAACAGGTCAAATCCAAAAATATTTTCTACATTTTTCACAAAGCTATATTTAAATGAAGTCAGCATAGTTGCTTTTACAGTGTTTAGAATGTTAAATGTCAAGTGTAGATACACTGAAAAATATTTCAAGCATGCTCATTCCAACTGAAAAACATTTATTCATTTACCATGTTAGATTCAACTAGGTAAAGTGTGACTTAAATGGATTGCACAAATCTTCAGTTGTGCTCTAGACTGGTATTACATAGGTGATTTATGCGAAAATGAGGAAATCCTGTCTTAACAACTCTTCACATAACCCGAGTGAGAATATTGTTCTGAGAGACTACTAAATTTCCTCTGCCTGTTTGTATCAACAAGTTGTCAAATCTAAAGTGAAAAAGAAGAAACATCCTCTTGAATATGGGTATGACCAGTATGCATGTTGGAAAGGCCACGTAGGGAATGATGGGAAATAATTATAGATGCAAAATAGGTGCTGGATCACTTTGTCACATAACATAGCTGATCTTACATGTGGTTAGAAACTGATCTGGGTTTGGGAATTGTTTTGGGTTTTGTTTCCATTACTTTGCAGCTTGTAGTGCTGACAGTAAGCTCTGCAGAATGTCACAAAAGGTCAGTGGTGGAGTTGGCTCTCAGCCATAACTGTATCTTAACTATGATGTAGAGGTTACAGAAACATGCAGATACAATTTTTAATCACAATATAATTTTATTATATATCTGATTATTAGGAGTCAAATGTGTTACCTACAGATGTTTACACTTTACACCTTAAAAGTTATATGGGATGCAGCCACTAAATACACTCTTTTGAAAGTATATTATACGACTCAAACCCCAGAGTTATATTGTACTCCTACAAAAGCCTGAAGTCCTCATACCACTCCAGTTAAAGACTTTAGTTTTGAAGCCTCAACCCAGATTATGCCAATTTTTTTTAATAATAATGAGATCGAATTCTTTTTATGCCATATCTACCAGATATACATTCTGTTCTATAACAGTAAAAAACCCAACAAAATTAATTTCTTATGCAAATTTTTTATTAATTTAATTTATATGCTTACTTTTCAGTATGATTATGTTTGTTTGCCAACAAAGCATTTGAATAGTAAGAGCTGCAAAGGAGTTACAAAAAAGATTATTCCTCATTTATCCAGCTAAACTATTACAGAAAGAACTGTGAAGTCACAGATATAAAACCTCATATTTATTGATCATATTTGTACAAATTAATCACAGACTTAAATAAAAATAAAGTATTAGGAAGTTTGATATTATATAAAAGCTGAAAGGAATTTATTCAGCAAAGACTTTTTATTCTCTCAGAGAGAATNAAACATCAAGCCTTTTGACAGATTAAAAGGCTGTGAGAAAAATCAAATCAGAAATGCTGAGATGTTTGTTTGCAGTATTTTTTATTTACACAGCATTTTTCTTCATACCTGAGCTGAAACATTTTCAAAAAAACACATAATATCCTCAGGAACAAGTATATGTTGTCCAGGGCAACTGTTCAGTTTTGGGTGGGAATATGGGTAAACTGGAGGAGGTCTAAAGGACCTCCTTAGGATCTTTTACAAGATCCTAAACAGACTTTAGCACTTATAAGGTTGTTTTTTTTTTTTCTAATGTCTTTTTAAACTCAAGTTATTCCCCTTTTCTAAATGAAGCACAGTTTGTAAACTTCAGCTTGGGCCTTAGGTCTTAAAAACTTTATTATTTCTTCCCCATTAATTCCATTTTATGCATATCTTATGTCTGGAACTTTACATTTTGCTCCTTCTCAGGAAAGAATTACTGCATTTTGTCTAAACTTTTTAAAACACTTTTAAGAAGACATGAAGATGTAAACAAGGGAATGATGACAAAAGATAGATAGTTACAAGCCAGTGCCTCACAGGAGAAAAAGACAGAGAGGTTTAGCTCATTTTCNAAAGACTTTTTATTCTCTCAGAGAGAATACCCTTACTTAGTATAAATTGATACTGATCAACTGACTTCTGTAGGGATACACAGGTTTCCAAAACTGATACTGTTGTGGACTAGCATGTTAAAAGTCGAGATACCTTTAACAAGCATTTGATATATTTTAACACAAAACTATTTTAAATTTAGCTGGATGTATTCAATGTTGTCATTAAGAGACAGCTTGAAAGACAGCTTTACTGTCCAATGGAAATTCCAGTAACTGAACGTGTTTAATAACGTTTCTCNTTAAACTCAAGTTATTCCCCTTTTCTAAATGAAGCACAGTTTGTAAACTTCAGCTTGGGCCTTAGGTCTTAAAAACTTTATTATTTCTTCCCCATTAATTCCATTTTATGCATATCTTATGTCTGGAACTTTACATTTTGCTCCTTCTCAGGAAAGAATTACTGCATTTTGTCTAAACTTTTTAAAACACTTTTAAGAAGACATGAAGATGTAAACAAGGGAATGATGACAAAAGATAGATAGTTACAAGCCAGTGCCTCACAGGAGAAAAAGACAGAGAGGTTTAGCTCATTTTCTTTGTCAGCCCTTCCTCAAGATAGTTTAGTGTAATCAGTTAGAGAAAGAATATTTTCAGTTTACTTAACTTGGAAGTGAAGTCAGTAGGGGGGTATGAATGGGGGGGGGGTATAGACAATATAGTTTATCAGACCTCTTGAACCATTCTTTCCCACTGATTCAAATCTCATGTCTTTTCCACAGATAATTATTTTCTGTCCTGTCCTGGAAACAGCCCTTGGCTTGATCATGGGGTCTGGTTGAGTCCATCCTGTTTAACCAGATAAAGTTTAAGTATTTGATCTAACAAGTTTTCTAGACTGTATCTGTAATAAGGGAGGAAGAGAGATATATCTCTACAGGTAAAATCATACCAAACCTGGGTGGAATGTCTAAAGCTTGTACATGTAAATGCCTTTTAGTTNAGACAAATCCAGTTGAGATATATTTTTTATTCTGCTGGTGGATTAGCAAAGTTAAGGTAGTTTGGATACTTCAATTATGTATTTTGAATGTTGGACTGGATTTTAGCTCTAATTTTTATAATGAATAATTGTAAAAATCTATCCTTTTCACTCTTGCTGTGAATTTAGTTTGATAGTTTCATTTTTCACTTCACTTCACTGTCAATATGTTCGTTTTAAAAGCAAAAAAGGCCTCCATGTCTCTCCTCAGTTTTACATCAGTGAATGTAGGAGAGACATTTTGGCTCTAAAGAAGTGAAGAAAATTTCATTTATTCGTGTCTTGAATAGAAGTCTCTGAAATTCATTCAATGTGTTGCAGTAGAAAGTCAAATCTATCTGTCCTCTGTATTTCTACTGTTTTGTTGTAAACAGCAGCATCCTGATATGCCCTGACTTTCAGCACAAAGTCCAAACATCTGAAAGAACAAGTACTTTATATTGTGCATATGTTTTTGTTTGTGTTTTTCATATTTCTCATGTCTGATAGTTATATTAATACTAATGTGTTAACTTCAAAGGAAAAAGTGTTATTTTAATAATATTTAATGTGGATAATTAGCTTACTTAACACCACAATATTAGGAAATTTGGCGAGTGATTTGTTTGTATGTGTTGATTGCAAATTTAAATATTTTTCCTTGCAGCTCAAATACTTTATTAAAGCTGCTCTACATTTTTCCAAGTTTCATTTTATTTTGTTTGATGAGCAATTATTACTTCTAATGCACTTGCAAAATGTTGTCATTAAATACATGATGAAAATATTGTATCTGCTTTGATGTAGCATTTGATTCCTCAGCTGAAGAATCACCTTCTAAATGTGTTAAACTATATATACTTAATGCAAGAGAAAAATGTAAATATGGACAAGAAAGACAGATTGGCTGTCTAAAATGGAATAAAAATATGCTTATTTATTTTACAAGTAAAAGCATTAGCATGAGTAGTGTTTAAATACTTTGGGTCTGATTTACATTGAACTGTGTGCAAGAAAGCTTTAATGGTTTAATGATACATCTTTTCCATGAACAACTTTTTTCCTTGACAACTGTTCTATACATGCATGACAAACTCCAGTGTTTGTAGTCATGATAAATTGCTTATGCACACGAAAACCTAATGCTTTCTGAAAATTAGGTCAGTGTGAACAAACAAATGCTGAGTGTTACACAGAGTGAACCCTCTGACACGTTTCTCTGAAGATGGGTCTTAATATGGGAAAAGGTGCAAATGTCTTCAGTTCCTTCTTTGTTTATATTCTTACTCTTTTCCAGTTTTAAAAAGATGGCTGATAGGGTTTGGGGTTTTGTTTGGGTTTTTTTGTTTGTTTGTTTTGTTGGGGTTTTTTTTTCCACAGAAGGAGCTGATTAAGACTGTGTTCTTCTAAATCTAAAACTAGAGGTCTTCTATGGACAGTCAGTTTTACAGAATTGTCTGGGTTGGAAGGGACCTTTCAGATCATTGAGTCCAAACATCAACCCAGTACTGACAATCCCACCTCTGACTCATGTCCCTCAGCACCACGTTTGCCTGGCTTTTAAATACCTCCAGGGATGTCAACTCCACCACTGCTCTGGGCAGCCTCTTCCAAGGATTCACAATCCTTTCAGTGAAGAATTTTTTCCTAATATCCATCCTAAACCTCCCCTGGCAACTCTCAACATTTAGGGTTAAAGGTTGTTTCTTAGCATCGGTAAACAGTTTAAAACATTAAATAAAACACAGACATCTTCCTCCATCATCACAACTGTATCCTGTCTGTACAGCTGAATGAGAGCTCACCCCAAAGAGCCCTGGCACTGGAGGGAACAAGCTGGAGGTTCTCTTGGACCAGGTGCTCTGTGAGGGTTTCCTTTTGTGCTCTCCTGCAACCTCTGTTTCTTATTATGCTTCCCTTCCATTCCTTCATAACTGTGAAAAGTCTCAGAGAGAATGCTTTTAGTATTTTTTTTTAATACAATCAGTATTTTTCAGGAAAATGATCCTCTTGTCTTTTGATTTTTCTTGTACCTTTTTATGGCCTCTATTTTTTTCCCTTCTGTTAAGAGCAGGTACCTTTCCCCTTGTCTTCAGTCAGCTTATTGCAGAGCAGTAGCAGTGGTCTACCAACACCACTGATTGTCCAAAGACACTGTAATAACAAGTTGCTCCCTCTCAGTGGAAAGAGAGTCTTCACCTAAAATGACCAAAAAGGCTTTCCAAGTCCAAAAGCAACATTTTATATGAAGAAGAATGACAGCAGGCCCATTTTAAGAATTGACAAAACTCAGCAGGAAGCAAAAGGTTTGGAAAGAAACCTTGCCCTAAACCCTGTGTCCTTGAAGGACAGGTTCTTGCTTGCAAGTCTGCTTTCACTCAACTCAGGGACTTTCTGAGCTGTGGAAAATTCTGCATTATTCCTTCTGTCCCTAGGAAGTCTCTTCTTCTGTCACTCTTAGGAACATGTTTGCTCCCTTTTCCTTTCAGAGGTATCTCAGTCTTTTCTTGGGCTGCACTCTAAACTTCTCATGACTCTCTCAGCTTTCTGCTCTTCTGGAGGCATAAGTTGAACTAAGGATAAGCAGGATCAATTCCTGACATCAAGTGTGATCTGACCTAGTTATTTCCTTTTTTAAGGGAGGGTAGCATACAAACTAAGAATAAATTAATCAAATAGACGCTCTTCCTCACATATAACTTGAAATAATAATACTAAGTATGTTAATTATTAGTGGAGCAACAACTTTAACATACAGTGTGCAACCCTTGGTAATCACCTTCCACATGATCTGCCTTGGCATTTGTGTCTTGAGTACTGAGAGAAGCAAGGTTTCAGGAACACCTTGTATAAAAAAGTTTAAAGAGTTTAGAAGACAGGAATAAATCTTTTAAATAGTTCTTATTTGTTCTTGAGTCAATGAATATTCCTTACTGTTTCAATTGGTTAAAATATTTCTAATAAATTACTTGCATTATGCTGGAATTATTTTTCACTGTTTGTATTCTACCTTAGAGACAAGGAAACCTTTAGCTACTAATTTGTTTCAACAAATTGCAACCTACAGGACAAAGTACTTCAGTGACTGGGTGTGAAGGGTTATCTAAATCACGTGACATTGTTTATTCTTCTTGGCAGACAAAATGTAAAGCCTGACATGTAGAAAAGCTTAAATACTAAAAGGCTAACTTCTATACATTCCCCTTCAGCTTGTGAGCAGGGTTGCCCTGAAGGGGTCCAAAGCCTGGAAGTGCCTGTATCTCTGAAGTCAATTTATCACAAAAAACAAAGTCCTGTTTCTCTCCAGCTAGGTTTTATTATAATATAGTTGTACTATCTGGAGTCTGGCTGCACAGTGGATAGCTCCTTCATCTGCTCTTGTCTCCTGCACAGCAGCTTCAGTGCTTTCCTGGATTCAACCAACTCCACAGTCTGCCATTGTGCTCTCCCAGATTTATCTCTGTCTCCTGCTTCTTCCTGACCTTTTCTTTCACGTCTTCAAGCTCCAACAGTATGGCAGACCCTGTATCAGACTGTGTCTCTCCATCTTGCTTCCTACACCTGGAAACTTCCCCCTCCATGGGCACATTCAGTTTTTCCCAAAGAAGAAACAGTCTGCATCTCCTTCCAGAGGGTCCCCCCTGACACAGAGTGATATAGCCAGTGCTTGGAAATCATCTTATTATTACTGCCCAGACATAGTGTATCTAACAAATCGTATGATCTATGACATTTACGAAATAAACATAAGCCAAATGATTTTGCCCTTCATTAGAGATGTATTCATGTAAGGTACTAGAAAGAATATTAATTGTAACTGTAAAATCTCGTGTTTTTTCCCCCATACTTCTGTTTAACTCTTTTTCTGAAGTAAAAGCCAGAGTTTTTTCTTTTCAAAACATTTTGGAAAGGATTCAGAATTAAGTCTCAAGATTAGTGTATGTAAAACCACACAAAGTGGATGTTGCCAGTTCCCAGGCATATCATATACAGACTATGTTAATAGCAATCAAAGGGGTACATGGCATTGTAATTAGTATAGGACATTGTGAACAGTGTAGGATACATTATGGATATATATTGGATAAAAGCTATAAATTTATGCATGTTTTTCATACTCTGCCCATGCTTTTTTTTTTAAAGGGCAGTGTCTCAATGTAAAAGCCTATGGAAGAAATCACAGGTATGATAAAAGGAGCAAATTCTAAAATGGTAGCAAGCTGCTGAGATGTAGTTCTGTAAAATTCAGAAATCAAGAATAAAATCTAAAAATCTGATACAGAAGACACGGGCTTCACATGAGGTATGCAACAAAGGCTTTCATATTACAGTTCCTAAAATAACTCAACTGTTGGTATACATGGTGTTTAGATACATGGTAATGTTCTGAACGTTAACTGAGTAGTATCTACAGTCCTTTCTAACACAGACAACAGTGTCACAACAACACCAGTCTTATGTCTGTTGTTTCCTATTACTCCCATGTTCTTTTCAGATTAATTGCTTGCTTTCCTCTATATATGAATAGAACTGAATCTTTCTTTCTAGACCAACGACACTGTCAAAACACCAACTCCTTGAGTATGCTACTAAGATTATTCTTCACAAAGGTATGACTGTGAAACACAACAGAGATGTGTTAGTGTTGAGACACGACATGTAAAGACACCCATATACAAGTTTTAGTAGTTACTGAGTCTTCTGCAGAAGTCTTGTAGTGACCCATGGTATGTAACACGGATGCTAACGCATGCTGAAGTTTGCGCTACTGTTTTACCAGTGTTGTTTTTCATATCAGCTGCCAGTATATCACACATCAACACTGACATATCTTCATTACACAGTTAATCATAACTAGCCTGAGAGAAGTGGAGAGTCTGGCAAAGTCAAGTAACTTCACCCACAGCTGTGCTTCATAGTCTATCTATGGGTTCCTTTCAGTGTGTTAAAATGGATGGAGTCAGAGGTTTCTCTACCTGGTCTCACACAGAGATTCTGTCAGTGATAGTGGTATGAGGAAAATATATTTAAAAGTAACAACTAAAGGGAACAATTGATATTAGTGCAGTTAATTTTGAAGATGAATAAAAGCAGCACCTGTCAGCAAGAACATTGTTAAATCTGAAAACTGTAGGAAGATTTCTAAGAAATTAACCGATTTTTCTCCTTTTTTATCTCTTGATTATTCATTTAATATGCTGCTTGGCAGGATGTATGTCTGGTTGGTCTCACTTCATAGTCTGTCTCTGAAGGTGTCACATGGTTTAAATCAATTCAGAAGAAGCAAAGACTCAGACAGGAAAATGCAGTACAGGAATTTGTTGTTGAATGCTTGGGAGGATTATCAGCTGCCAGGCAAAATAGTCTGAGTTCTACAAGCAAAGTAGGCAAGCTGCCAACTCATCCCAAAGTGAAAACCAAGCTCCAGCCTATTCTCTTGCTCTATCTCCTCCACTGATTATAGAGCATGATCAAGCACTGGCTAAAGGCTTTGCTGTAAGCAATCGCTAAACGATACATCATTGTAGATATGATCTAGCTGAATTGATTTCTTCATGATTTATTAATTCATAATAAGTAGATCTCTTAATCATTCTAACCTACAGTGCTCCACTTTGCATCATGGAGCAGATTTAAAATACATGAACTAGATTCCTTTTCACGGAAATTAGACTGAAAAACACATGACGGAAACACACCTGGTATTTTCCAGCTGGTAAAAGGTATTAATTCAATTAATTTGAACGAGAACTAGAACTATCCCAAAGTAAGAGTTTAAATTGCACCGTGTGTGGATTTTCAAAGCTGCCTCTAGCTGCTTGCCCCTTTTACACCCCAAGATTGCCTAATGGTGGCATTTCAGGTTTATTTTCATTAGAATAAGTTGAATTTCCATCTATCTGTGAAAATTTGATGGATAACATTGCACACCTGCTGTTCTTATATTTCTTCCAAAGCGTTGTGTGAGACCCTATGGTCTGTAATTATTTGGGCTATTTTTACCACTTTAGAACATTCTCAACATTGGTTCAGCTCCTGTTCAGCATTTAAGGCAACACTAAAGACAGAAAGAGTAATCTTCAGTCAGCCTGATGAAGCTCTTGTCCAAGCTTCTTGACTCTGCTTCTCATGCAGCTGGGTCTCTGAATCCTCAGTCTGGATGAGGCACACATTGTTCAGCTGCATTACAAATACTGAAGAGCTCTGGACCCTGTAGCTAAGGCTAAAGAGATAGAGGTCATCCAAGAGCTAGCTAAAGACAGAGCTCTGCCTTCTGCTTAGCCAGAAGCCAAAAAGTACCTAGGAGACAAGGGACAATCTGAAAGTATCATATGTTTATTTAGGATATAGTAAGGCTGGCTCAGAATTACCTGGGTACATCGCGCTGTAAGACAATAGTTCCAAATATGAAGGGAATGTGAACATAAACATAAATCTATGTGAAGCCAGTGTTTTTCTAATTTCACAAACTCACAGAACAACTTCTTCAATAGAAATTAGTATTTTCTTTTCATCAAGTTTCTAGTTTCAAGTATCCAAGCCACTTAGAATTTCCTTTTACATTCCTTTGAATTTAAACTTCATCTCTGAATTTTCCTACTTCTCCAGACACTAGTTTAAAGCTGTTCACTCAAATAATCTGCTATCCTTAGGCTTGACCCCTTCTATTGAACTAATGCACCTATCATGAGTGTTCCAGGATTTCGAGTTTTGTCCCAAGCTCTGCAAAAATTGATTACTGTTAGTGTTTCTTGAGTAGTGGAGTCTACCCTCTCCGTCACTGGTATATTTCCAGACATATTAGATTAAAATGAAGGTTCATCATTTGCTGGGTATCGACACAGAAAGTGACGTAAATGACTTGAGTAGCTGGTTTCTAATAAACTTTGGTACATCAAAGCAGTTCAGAGAAAGATGACATTTGACCATATACTCTCTGTTAGGAAGTCATATAATTTTTCAGCTGCTATCCAGCTTCCTGTTTGGAGCAAAGGAATGGCAGAAGGGTTTGTCAGATCAAGAAGGTAGAGTAATTGGAAGAAAATCTGCTGTACTGACTTATAGTAATAGTTTGTTCTCTCATTAGAACTGATACAGCTTGTAATAATCTTCCAACTATTCAGACTATTCTGGATGAATAGTGAGTTAGGGAACTGAAAACTGGAGCTTTCTTCTGCTCCATCCAACAAAAACTACATTGTGTGCCTAAGACCGTGTAGATTCTGGACACGGAGATACATATATCTGTGTGTGTATATATATCTACAGAGTATACACACAGAGACTGTAATAAGTGATTTTTAAAGTTCTAGATCTTCACATGCTCATCTAAAACATTCAGGTATCGGTCTACTTTAGACACTGGGACAATGCAGCCTGACTACCTCAGCTGTACCATTGACATTTTTTAATGGTTGTTTTTACTGTCTGGTCTAATTTTATTTGATACTTTCAACAACACTTTAAAGATTCCTTTGTAGAAGTTTCTAATCTTGCATCTGGGTAACTTACTGAAAATGTAACCTGACATTGGAGTGGAATCTGTCTTAGCTTCTTTTTGTAAAGGGATCAATAGCACTTTACACCTAATCTTTATTTCAGCTTTTAGGCTTTTAATGCATCATTTGCTCCCTTTTGACACGTAGGAAGAAAAAAAGTGCTACAAAACAACAATATAATTTTTCCTTCAATATAATTGACAGGAAACTTTTTCTTTAGCTCTGTGGAAAGAAAAATCTAGGAGTTGGGGTCACAGAAAACATTTATTTTGCTTTTCAGAAGGCTGGGCAAAGGAAATGCCTTTTCAATCAATATAAAGCTAGTCAATCAGAGAAAAAGACAAAAACTGAAAAACAGTACAGAGGAAATTGAAGGGCCTTTTGCACTCTATGCACAAGGGTGAAGAAAGCGTTTTCCCTAGACTATGCATGAGCAACTGCTCTGCTAGTTGGCTTCCCCCATCTGAATCAGCAGGAACCAACACAGGGAAAAAGGAAGACAAAAGATGCTGTGGGTCATTGAGTTAACCAGGCTTGTCATCATTAAAGACTTCTGTTTAGGGTCTCCCTCTGTTCCTGCATGCCACCCTGACCACAGTGGAAGGGATGCTTGACATTTGAACTAAGAAAGGAAGTCATGGTCTGGGAATTTTTGTCAAATAAAGGAGTCATAGTGAATATTTTATTCAAACAAGTTCTAGCTTTCCATTAGGCCTGTTAGAGGGAGGACTTTTTTTTAATTATTTTTTAAATTCATTTTGTCAATGTATATGAGGATAGGAATGTCTCTAATTATTCACATTACAAACATACCTAGATGAGCCTCTCAGTTACTTAGCACACTTTGACAGTTTACAACACAAGGAAACACTGTTAAATTCGTGATTGAGGAAGTCAGAAATCTCCCCATAATTAGGAACAAACCTGAAGGCAAGAAGAAGCCAGTACCATTTCTGTGGGAGACAGCTAGCTGATCATATTATCATATTAATGACAGTTAAAACTATCCAACCCTTGAACTATGTGATGTTTCTTAATTTCATTTACGTTTTAGATTATTACTTTCAAATAGAAGAAGCTTTAAGTCAAAGAACACAGATAAGGAATAACATAGCATCACAGCAGATATGTGAGAAAATGAATGGTGCTAGAGACAAACGAAAGAATCTCTGTCATTGTTGAAACAATGTAATTAGCATTTTTTGGATGCTTGTTTGAATTTTTATGGGACTTTTATTTTACTCATATGGTAATAGGACCAAAAGCATTGAAAATTATAGGCCCCATTCAGTACCTTTCACATAATTCTGTGTGATAAATGTGGTTTTCAACCATCATTCCTGGAGGGCTGGTTCACTTCCCCGGTAGTAAGATTTGGAATGGTTATTGACATAAATTTGGAATTAGAGGATTTTGGATAAAGTGGATGGCTCCTGAGTTTGATGGACTTGTTTTCTTCACAGATTTTGAAAGTAATCTGGCAGTCCTTAAGTATTAGCTTCATCTCTACCTTGCAGATATCAGTCAATTTTCTCCTTCCTCATTCAAGTACTGAGGAGATGGGTTAATCCACCAGTTCAGTCCATTGCAGCTATACCTTTCCCTAACTGAGATATTTATGTCCATGTACTCATTGAATGGACTATACTTCTGGAATCTTCTACTACAGCTTCCACTTTCTCACTGCCTCACCTGCAGGTGTTACATCAGCTATGTATCTGGAGTACAGAGGCTTTTCACTGGTACCATTCAACAGGGGGCTGCACACCTGCCCTGCATCTCCTTTAGTGATGGCTTCTCAGGCCCTATGACAATGTCCATCAATGCACAGAGTGTGGAAAGAGAGGTCTTATGAAATGCTTTTACATAAGAAGGCCTTTTCCTCTATGGAGAAGAAATATGTTTCTCTTTACTGCTCACAAACCAATAGGAAGGTGAATTGTGAGCAGCCAGGTAAGAGTTACCACTGAAATCCATCTCAGCTGTACCGTGAGCAGCAATTTAAACTTTCATGTTTAAGTTAGAATCTCTAGAAATGTTCATTGCTGCTTACATCAACTTTGCTATCAGGGAAAGGAAACATTGTACACCACAAAATGTGTAGGTTTTTACAGTTACCTCAGTTAATTGGAAAACTTAGGAAAGTTCAGGAAAAGGTTATGCAAACACTGATTAACCCTCTATCTACTCACAGGACTTTGTGTCCTGGATTAATTTACTGAGAAGAAAAGACTGAATGAAACCTCAGAGAATTTACCCAATTTTATTTAATCTATGAAACAGAATTGAAGAATGCCAGATAAGGTGCACGTAAGAACAAGAACCAATATAGGTTTTAAAATAGGAATGGGGAATATGACCCAGAAAGGGCAAAGTTAGGAATATTTATGCCAGTATTTTGGCATAAATGCTTACCATTAGACAGACTTTCTAGCCTAATGCGAAATCAGATAAAAGGTGTAATTTTAAATACATTACTAAGGAAGAGGCATGAGGTTAAACAGTGCAGTTCATAACTGTAAATAAGCAAACCAAGGAACCTGAAGTTCAGTTCATGAATCCTGATTTAAACATATACTTTCAAGGATGCCTAATAGGGACACTTTGTAGTCATGACCATTTCTTTGAAGCTGATCAACTCAGTATATCAAAACCACTTGAAACTTCTGATATCAGATGCCAAAACAAACAAGTCAATGCCAGAAGTACACAAAGAACCTATTGCTCACCCTTTCAGTAAACCTAAACTATTAGGTGTCAAATCCTTTAAAATGTAGGTGTCTGATCCAATAATCTAATCCAAGACTGCTGGCACACAAGATATGTTGCAGGATTGTTATGAACGATCTACAAGACTTGCATCTCCTCATTCTTCATTGGGGACTAAGACAATCATGAGTGGAAGAAAGTGGTCAGAAAATAAATGTTCTACCTGAATCCAGAAAACCCGCATCTGTTATAATCTGCCTAGAGCAGTGCTCTTCAGCCTGGAAAGTAAAGGTTGGGCAGGGGGCATATAGGGCATAACCTTTGTGTCCTTATGTTTCACATCTTCCCTATAAGAGAAAGATGTGAAAGTATAGATATTAGATCAGCCAATATGTTCTCTGTCTAGATTGCCGACAAAAATCCTTATATGAATTATGAGGATGAGAAGCCCATTATACAAACCTGCAGAGCACCAGGGCATTGAAAATCCAGCATTAGTGGGAAGTTCGCACCAGCCCTTTTGGGTGAATGATCAGAGACTTCCAGGCTGTTCTTGAGACAGCACTTTACAACCTCCTTGCCTCTTCCCCGGCTACATGGTTTGAGGAAGAGGAGAACCTAGACTTACCTCAGAGCACCACAGATTCCTGGGGAAGACCTTGTCCTCCTTAGCACAGGAAAGAACATACCATACATCAAGTACTTGTGCATTATTTCTGCACATTAACGTAACTTTTTTTTTTTAATTGCCGTTTTTCACACACCATAGTAGATAATATGTCATCAGCCTGAAAGATTTTTTTAAAGGGTTGAAGTCCAACCTTCTATGTATGTACAATCCACAGCACTAACCACAGGACAAGAGTATACAGAATTGAGAAGTAATTTCCACAGAAAGGAACACTTTCTCCAAATGACTTTTGATAAATAAAATTTTATTTCCTGCAATTATAGGTCCTAGAATTCATTCTGTCTACATCCAGGAACTTTAAAACTACATGCACAGGTGTTTCTGTGTGCACAAAAAGAGGCCCTTTTAAGAAAATGCATCTTTATGTTTCTACAGGCTCTATAATTGATTCTGTTCAAACTAATTTTTTATGAGTACTAAACATTTTATGTATCATTGAGTGAATTATAGGCTTTTGATAAAGAAGTTAGTTAGTGAATTAAAATCCTGTTTGTAGACAGACTAGGTCCTGAGCATTCACTGTTGATATAATTATATTTTAAAGCCTTATCTTTTGAAGCCATGGGTTATTTCTTAAAATAAACAGATCAAAAAAGAAACAAGCTCTTCCAGGACAAGAAATATCGAAAATAGATAGACTAGCAGTCATAGAACAAAAATTTCTTTTCCATCTCTAAACAATTATAATTGCTGTGATAACTTGTCATTAAGTGGAATATACATTAAAAGGAGTGTCAGATTCTCAGTGGTAAAAAGCATTTTCTTCAACCATGACATCATATGAGACACTGATTCTGGTCATCTGATTGATCTCATACCTTACCTCCTTAAATACTTTTGTATTTGAAAATTATAATTTATTAATACTTGTATAACTAATTTTTTGTGTGTATCATCTTACATATTTCATTGATAATGGCCAGTTTTGAAAAAAGAGTAGCTAGGTAGACTAGAACTTCCCATTACTCAAGTTATGTAGTGACGCAATGTACTGTTGGCAAAATTATAATTTAAATAATGAATGAGAATCAGAATCACTTTTCTGAGAACCAACAGAAGTTTAGCCATTCATTAAGCGGGAACATGATCAGGCCAAAAACTAAAGCAAAATTTAACTACACAATTACCATGGGAAGTCTGGGAACTAACAGGGAATTTCATGAAATTATTTTCAAATGGATGCTGGAACATTGCTGGACCAAAATAGATTATACATGCTGATCCAAGAAAAAAATACCTATTTCCAGATCATCTCTCTTCAACAGAGGAATTTTGTTACACATTTCAGTGATAGCTGTTTACGTTACCAGTCCAAGGGGAGAATGAAGACAAGAGTACTAGAAGAGGAGGAAGCCACAGAATGGGGAGATATGCCTTAGTCTCTGCTGCAGTCAGCAGATAATCATTGAAGTGCTAAATAATATGGATATTTTTTTAATTCCTATACTGAATTTCATATATTCTGGGTTTATAGGAACAGAATTCTGAGTACAATACCACAGGTGTTCCAGTTATTTATCCTACTGAAGTCGTTGAAGTTAGTTTTTCATGTACTTGATGGGGCACGGGTTTAAGTAGCTGGCTAAACTAGTTATAGACCAAGATTTTTCATTTGTATTAAATGTAAAATTATCAAGCCCTTTTAAAAAAAGATCAGTCACAGCATCTGAAGGTATGCATTTCTATGGCAGTTGATTCACTGGGCTGGCTATTTTTAGGAACAAAATGATTTGTTTCAAACTCTACTACACAAATGGTGTAACATTAATTAATGTTGGTGTGAATAAGCCACTGTACAGTTCTTCCTTCTCAAAATCCTGTAGAAAATTCTTTTGATTTCAATATATTTAAGTGTTTCACTTTCTGCTTCATGCATTTCATGTCAGTCCCAAAATATCTGGGCTGAACTGTGGGACTGTAATGAGATGTACATATATTATAGAGTACTGCTGGTGTAGAATATTTTTTTGTTGGTTTACTTTTTGTTTGTTGGTGATTTTTTCCTCAGCCTACTGAATTTTATAAAATGTTTACTAAGAGATGCCCAGTACTCTCACTTCAAATAAAGCAATCAGTTCTAAACAGCATTGACTCAGGGGGTAGCCCTCAGCCCTCAGCACTAGTCTATTTAGACTGTTCTCTATTCTGTTTAGGCATTTCTTCATTTCAGACTACATGGGGTAAGGGCAGGAGCGAGCACAATGATATGGCCTCGGTGCTAGGCCTCAGAGCATACCCTGTGACATGGCCCCAGGCTCTTTTCTATTAAGCTGACCTTATGTCTCAAAGCCTTATGACCTGTGACACCACTCAATTGTTATTTAATCAATTCAGTCAAAATTAAAAAGGTGTATTTTTATTTGCCTTAACACCTTTTCTTTCTGGTATTTGTTTTGGTGACCTTTGAGTATTGGATTTCAGCTGTCGATAACACACCACATGCCAGATTGCTTTTTCTAATAAATAATGAAGCAACTTCTGAGGATTATTTGGATTGCATTGATGTGAGCTAGAAATAGTCTGCAAACATAGCCCAAAAAGAACAATGCAGTTGCATATTCTGAGACCATCTCACAGGAAAAGCAGCAGGAGAAAAGGACTGTAGATACTGACTAAAACCAAAACTCATCAAATTTTCATACAATTAACTGTATAATACCTTCACCTTGATCTTGAATCAAAAAGAAAAGGCTCTTGTCTACTTGTTAAAAAACAAAGATGGGAGACGTCAGCTATAGACAGCAAAGTAATGAATTGAATCTTTTGGCTCATTTTGTAAAAAGGCTAAAGAGTCTTTTCTCTACCATAGATAAATATTCATTGTTTATGCAAATATTTGGGGACAGAAGCATAACTTTCCTTCTCTTTGTACTTCAATGTATTACATTTTAAAAATATTTCTTTTTTTTTTTTTTTTTTTTGGTTATATCATATAATTAAGTCCTGATTTGGAGAAGTATTTATGGCTATTGTTATACACATGTGCTGGACATTGTACAAATGGGTGATAATTTCCTGCTTCAGAAATGTACAGTTTTACAATGAGAAATGAAATGAGTCACAGTCCTTAGAAGTTTGGTAGCAAAGACTACAAAACAGATGAAGTTCCAAAGAACACCTGCATAGCTCTGCATCTTGTTGACTTTCCACATAGATACATAAGTAGGTCTCAAGACCAAGCCAGACAGCATCAGTGGCTACATTTGAAATTTCATCTCATGATACTTTCCCTTGTTAGGCATTTCTGTGCCATTTTACCCTCTTGCCCCACGTTGCAATGTGGAATTAAATTCATGCATTAACTCCAATTAACTGTGACTTAAGTGAGAGATAATCTTCAATTCATTGATCTGGTAACTGTGACTCTGAATTTAAAACCGTTCCATCCTGCAGCTCTCCACATGCAGAAACACATATTTATTGTACATATTACAGAGCTCCTGGCTTTGCAAAGGCATCAGGAATACTCTTTGAGAGAGAAATTTTGATTCTGATATACCTGACCCTTTTTGCTTTCCTTATTTAGAGAAAACCTCGATTTTACTAACAGTGGCACCAAAAGTAAGTTCCAGAGCTGCTTTTTTCTGAGCCTAGACTGTATTGCACTGTGCACAGTAAGTAATAGCTGCATGTTCTGGGATTTGGCAAGAGCAAGTTTTAATCTCTTTGAGCATCCCCAGGAGCTACAAATGGGAGTGGGAAGAGAGAGAATTGCACCCCTGTTGCCCTTTTCCCTTCACATTCTGCGCTCCCCAGGGTAGCACAAGTATTTATAAATTAGTGACATTTATTTATAAAATGCCTGAGACATGCAGCACTTTAATGTATTAAAAAATTACATTAATGTAAACTCAGCTTCATACATCACTGAACATTATTAATTGGGTGTGGGGATGTGTGAAGGGGGATGGGTTAATTAGGACTGACTGTCTTTTGAATACCTTCAGTGTAAGCAGAGGAAATAACACAGACTGAGCTCCTACAAATATTTCTTGGGAAAAAGGAAAGCAATAGAAGCAATAGTGTGATCATCTATGTTTAGCTCCGGAGGTGTCTGTGTATCTTTTACTCAGAGAAAGACCAGAGCCTGAGGATTAACCAGGTCAAGGATTTTTCTATAGTCTATGTAGAAAACAAAATGCTTAGAGTCATAACATGGCACAAACATGATCAAAAGTATTTTTTAGCAGAACACAGCTTAAATATTAGGTTGGGGAATTTCTAGTAAGTGAAGTAAAATATGACCCAATGTGGATATGACCCATTCTTTGCACTACAAATGATTGGCATGCAAACTCTTCAGGGCAAATCTTCCTGCCCTGAATATTCAGCCTCTACAACTCTGGGTTATGAAAAGCTATATGAAATGATAGCAGCTTTTGACCTAAAAATATTCATTCTATTCTTTGCTTTTGACAGGAGGTTGGCATATTGGTATGCCTGATAGCTTAGAATTTGAAAGAAATACACTCTTTTTTGCCACATATTTGAGTCATGCACTTCTGTTCAACTTCCCTTTAGTGTCTGTGTTTTCTTTCACTGATATGTCTCAAGTGATACAAAGCTACAGCTCCAACAGGCAGTCTGTCCCATTCCTGTTCTCTTCTCCCAGCAAAGCTGTCTAAGGCAGTTTTGTAAGCCAGTGATTTGCAAATCAGATGTCAAGAAACAGCTACGTAAGAACACATGAATCTATCATTCCAGCTCTAGCATCATACAGACAGAAGATAGTGCAAATAAGACCAGTAAAACTGGTGAAGCTGGAGAAGCTGAAGATTGTCAGAGGAGATACATAATGTGGGTAAAGTCTCAACAAAGAATGGTGGCTAGTGTGTATAAAAAGGGGACTATCAGTCTGGAGTCTGGCAGTATTTTCTCCTGGTTGAGTTTTTAGACATTTCAGTAAGGGAGTGGTTGTACGTTTATTAAGGATCTTACTAGTGCACAGAAATATTGATAACATCAGTGCCAGGACATATCATCAGTATGAAGGAGGATCGGGATATCGCAATGAAAGAATCAGATAGCCTTGAGATCGACAGGAATAGAAGTAAGATGAAATTCAATAGCACAAAGTACAAGGTCAGTCACTCAGGGACTAATAACACAAATAGTCTGCTATAAGCTGAGAGCTCATCTGTCAGAAATCACCAAGAGGAGAGTGACCTAAACTCTCCAGTTGATCACAGTATGACCATGAGCTGCCAATATGCTGTAGCTGTGAAAAAAGGCAAATGTGTTTCTGAGGTATAGTATGGAGATATTTCCAGTAATGATAGGAAAGCATTAATAATACCATGCAATGCCCCAATAAAACCTAATCTTGAGGACCATGTATATATTAAAAGAAAGATGAACCGTTACTGGAAACAACACAAAGAAGAACTAGTAAGATGATTTTGTACATGAATATCAAAAAGACACCGAAGTAATTTGGCTTGTTTAGCCTAACAAACCTAGAGCCTAAAGGAGATCTGATTGCTGTCTATAAATACATATAGAGATAAACACAAGGGAGAGAGGAGGATTATTTAAGCTGAATGCCAATTTTGGCATGAAAAGAAATAGCTAAGTATATTTATGCTGGAAATTAGAAAAAAGAATCTTATCTAGCACAACAGTCATTCCCTGAAAGAGCTTCCCAAGCATGGTAAGGGCGTAGAGGATGGGGAACAAATAACTAATTGCTTTTAAGGTGAAGTTTGATAAGTGTAAAAAGATTATATGATATGGTTACTTGCAAGAGCATGGAATTGGATGTAGTTCCCTCATTGCCTTCCACCTCTAGATTCCAAAGGCATGCCACAAATCCTCATAGCTATAAGCAGGAGGTTTATACCAGTAAGAAAGACAGATTCCCAGAGTTGCATAGACTTTATGAGTGAGGTGACAATTAAAAGTCTTCTTCAAAATAAAATGGCCTGGATTAGTTCCTGTTATGTGTCTGAATAGAGCAGCAGATGTGCCTCAAGGGAAAAAGAAGAAACAACATCTTGCTACCTCTTTATAGAAAAATCAGTATGACCTCTGGTTAGTTATTCAGTTAATTGCTGCCACTGTTTAAAAAAGAATTGTAAAGGTCTTATGTCTAATTCAAAAGATTCAGACTTCCAGGAACCTATATTTATAACACTTTGCTAGAATGAATCCTTTTTTAATAATGTGTCTCTATAATTTTATTCACATTTCTGTTTATTTATTAGATTATTATTTGCACAAAAATATCCTGCTTGTTTCTCAGGCTAACAGAATCGAAAACCCATCACTTTCACCAAGCATGGTGTTCAGTATTTGCTCGTTTCTTTTAATGATGAAGGCTTAATTGCTTAATAGCTACTGGGAGTTTATGCAGCAAGCATGCAAGAACAGCATTACTCATATATAACACTGGATACTATTAGACATTGATAATCATTATTTAGTTGTTCTTCCAGTGATAGAATTGTTGACATGCAGGGCAACAGTAGAGATAAACTTGTCAGAGTATGAGGTACAGCTAAAAGTCTGTAGAAGTAGCAACAAGCAAGCACTGTTGCTTACTGAGTGCAATTCCATGGAAACCTTCTTTTTACTAAGATTTTTCATAACCAGAGGAAAAAAGTAGGTTTTGTTCATTGGAGATGAATGACCAGCCAGCATTAAGAAAAAACAACATTCCCACTGAATGGCAGAAGGGACAGTAGTTTTGTCGTTGGTGTGGAACAAGGATAGTAAGTGAGAATGTAAATCATTGCAGATAAATAAAGTAATGCTTTATTCTTATCATTGGTATTTTCCAGGCAAAAACGTAGACATTTGTGCTATCTTTCTTTTTCCCATGTGCCCACATCTACCTTAAAGGTAGAGCACAGGTGCTCTGTCTCTTACTTGGGAGTCACAATGGAGACCACGTTGTCCATCTCCGGAAGCTGTTGTTCTCAGCAAATTCTCAGAAGGTGCCCATCCATGACTGCTGATGCACTTACTGAAATCAGCAGCTGTTCTTCAAAAAGAATTTATTTTAGTCACACTTATAAATTTTAGAAATGCCTTGACCACTACCTTAGCCCATTGCAACAGGGGATAGATGACTATATCACTATATCTCATAAGCATGCAGGAGGCTGACTTCATATGCCAGGTTTTACAAAGCCCTCTCTATGATATTTTTCATCAGAATTACCTTAATTCTATGTCTGAAATTTCCTGAAAAGGGTAGATGGCAGTGGTCCAGATCAGCTTTGCATGACTGTTCCCTACACCTCAGCAAAGCTTCTCTTTACTCAGATGCCTCAAAACAAAACTCAAAAATCTCCTAGAAAATTTATTTGTATTATTTTATTTCACTCAAGAAATTTATGTTCTTAAATCTCTATAGAAGGCTTTTTTTGTTGTTGTTTTAGGAGAGAATATATAACCTGTATATAATGATCAGGAATTTTGAGCAAACGCTGACTTTCTGGAGACTAAAAAGTACAAGTGTAGAAATTGGCTTGTGTTAGGAAGAAATTTGTTACTGCCCTGACTAGATTAACCATGGTAATTGGCACTGTTTTTTTTTAACATATTGTGCAGTGCTTTGCAGGCGGTAGTAATAAATAATGTGCACTTAGCTGCACTATTGGTCATTCGCAGTCCTATCACAGCAACCTCCCCCCATTCAGGGAAGATAAATGTGATTTAAATTAATAGCCAGTCCTAAATAACTCCTCAGCTGGTAAACGATGCATTTATCAGGCCCAGACAGGCAGTGTCCTTTGATTCATGGTCCCCCCTTTACAATGTGAAGGGTGCGTACAAAAATTGTTATTACTTTTTAATAAAGTGTAGCAGTCAGTCTTCAGTCATTTATCAGAAATGGAAGCATTCTGACAAACAGAAATATCTTAGCAGTGGATGAATGAGAGGGATAAAGGACACATTTCTCAACAAAAATAATCACTGCCTAAATAATCTCATAAAAGTCAGCTTCTAAGTACCTTGAAATAAATGTACCCAGCTGAAAGATACAGGCTCCATGTGCTGTTAAACTAAAGCCTAAACCAAGCATTACAATATTCACATGCATAGAAGAGGAAAAAAAAATAATTTCATCATCCTTCTGTGTGGCAGCAATTCAAATACGAATAGTGGTCAGCTAAGTAGCAAATTTCCCAGTATATTTTCTTTTTGGTTTCCTAGCAGCTAGCTCAACATTTTACCCATTTATAATTTTTAAATGAATTATATTCACAAATAAATAAAGTAAGTTGGGAGATGAAAAAACATGTTGAGTGAATGAAACATAAGGAAATGTAATTTAAAGTGGTTTATAGCTCATGTCTTTTTTTATATTGTTTTAGTATTTAAAACTTTACTGTTACACTTTAGGCACCTGCTGAGGATATGGTAGGGCAAGGCTTCCCTGTGCAGGAAGAATGTCTGAGGAGACATAGAGGAGGGAGTTCTTTGCAGATGATTGTCCGTATTCTGCATGAGTGAACTGAAGGCAGAGTGTTTAACCTGCCATTCATCATTACGTGTTGCCCATGCATGGACTTCAGCTTGCAGGGTTACTCAGATAACATGGGAAGGCCAAATCTCACACTTTTAAAACAAATCTTTCTGAAATCACTTTGTTAACGCAGGAATTGGTTCTTCTAAGCATTACAAAGTTTGGCGTGGTATTACTGCTGTGAGTCAGAGCTTATCCTGTTAGAGACATAACAGAAGGAGTGTTTAACTGAAATATAGTCTGAGTATAATCAGCTTCTAACAGTATGTCTAAGGTAAAGTTTTCTAATCATTCTTCAGTGCCTTCTTTGCTGCTGAACTCTGGACACACAGCACTACCCCTGCAGGTGAACCACAAGGTATCTCTAACGCTGTGCTCACCTCACCTCCACCCCAGCACCCCATCCATCTTCCAACAAATCCCACAGGGGACTGACACAGGATGGATTTGCTGGCACAGGAGCACAGGAGAGCTGGCTGTACCTTCTCCCCAGGATTTCTCTACCTTCAATATCTGGGAATTGCATGGTCCAAGCTCCCCAAAGAAGAACCATCACTCCTGTATCTACATCAGAAGTGACTGGAGGGGTGTCTTGATGCAGGGTCACTCTTGCCATAGCATCAACTGGCTCAACATTTTGCTGAGCCTGGCTTCTGGGTACTTTACTCTGTCACTGTTTATAGGCACAGCTAAACTACAGGTAAAGTGCTACAGACCATCTCAGAACTACATAGCATCCTTGGGCAGGAAGGGTACAATTTGTCTGTGTGTATAGAAATGGCATTTGTACTTGTTATTAGTGGGAATTGCAGCCATCAATTTTATCTCATAAACACACCAATATACTGCTTTGGAAAACAAAGTGTTTAAAAACAATTGATCTTTCCTCCCCTCCCTGCTCATAGCCCTGCTGAGGATGTTTTGGATCCAGGGTCAATGCTGCAGCCAGAGGTGACTGGCTGCCTCTGCTTCTCATTGGCATCACGTGGGTGGTGGGGAGGTGGGCTGGGATGAAGGAGTGGTGCTGGGAGGCTGAGGGGTTGGGGAAGGATGAGGGATACTGGCGGGTGGGAGAGTGGCTCGGGTGAGCAAGACAAAGGAAGAAGAGGAGAGGAAGGAAGGAAGGAAGGAAGGAAGGAAGGGAGGAAGGGAGGAGTGATGGGACAAGTAACAGGAGGAGGTGGGAGTGGAGTTCAAGGAGGGGCTGGAGGAGGAGGATTTGGGAAGAACCAGTCTTGGAAACCTCCTGCCTATGGCCGTTGTGTCTCAGCCCAGTCAGAGCTGAGTCAGGAGCACATGGAGCTGCAGATTTTTCCTTTAGCTTTCATGCCATAATCTGTGCCTCATTGTTGCTTGATACCAGCTATTCCCATGTACCCTGTAGCAGCAGGGCTACAGAGGAGTCCATGTAACAACAGTCTTCAGCATTTGCAGGCTTCCTACTGGGTAATGTATGCAAACTTTTGTTAAATCCTGCTCAGGCAGAAGCTCTTCTGGTGCATCAGTTATTACTTTTGTTCCTCTTCCCCCGCTTAAATTTTAGTATTATTCTGGCTGATGTCACCATTTAGAAAAGAGTCAAATGCAAAGTCATCTGGTCAGCACCCTTCAAAAATGGACTCCTGTTAGTGCATCTATTCATATCACAGTGAAAGAAGACCAATGTTTGTACCTGGTCATAAATACAGAGCAGTCTTCCCTCCTTCTCATGCTCTGTGCCTTTGTCAGAGGGAAGGAATAGCATCTACTGGGTAGAGCTAGTATTGGGAATGACCCATCAACCATTTCACTTTTATGGAAACATCGTTTTCATGCCTGATGCTAACATCAACATGATCAGACAGGTTATGTGCCCACATGAAATGCTGCTTTTCAGAAATCCTGGCATATCTTCAAAATTTCATTTGATGTGTGGAACATCCAAAACTGTGCTGCTCTGTGACCAAAAAAACCCCTTTGGAAAGAGTCCCTTCACTGGAGTCCTGAAGGCCACAGGAAGAGTCACAGGTTGCATAAACAATTTCCAAAAATACAAAAAAAATGTGAACACCAAGGCATTCATTTTTTATGAACTATATCACATTATCCTCTTACAGTAGGAAAACAGTTACACAGTTTTTTATATTGCATTACTTAAGTCTCATCCAACAATCTGTGTATCAGCCAAATGCCATGGATTTGAATTAAAAAAAGAAGAGTTCAGTCATTAATTTCACTGTGAGTATTATCTGAGAATAGGTGGTAGTTTTCTGTGCTCAATAAGCAAATATTTAAGAAATAAATATGTTTATAAATAATAAAAATTGGTCTGAGGAAGTGATAATTAAGACTTATGTTGGGGATTAAAGTCTTCTGGTGGGAACAATTGCTAATAACACAATCTTACTGGCTGCAGCTGGCATAAATGTGTGAGGATATAACCCAGTTTTTGTGCTGAAAAATAATTTGAAATAACAGACAGGGTATATGAATGTGTACTGGGAAAGTAGTTCTGGAGAGTAGAATATATTAAGCTTCACAATAGTTTCCCATGAGAAATGCTAGAAGTCACCTGAGTAATTTAAAATATAACTGGGCAAAATACCCAAAAATGAATGGCATTCAAAAATTAATGATAATTCAACATTGTCAAGGAAGCAGAAAGACAGGTCATATTGTAAAGAAGCTGTTAATATTCCATTTTTATAATGACAGTTGTTTGAAAGCTGATATTCCCATGTACTAACATAATGCTGATTACTCTTTGTAATCTAGTAATTATGATTCAGAATTCTGTTATGTATTTCTTTTGGTGATCCTCCCTCTTAAAATTACAAGCAAGCAAGAAAAGGATGTAAGTTTTAGGCAACAGTTTCTGAATATTTGGCTGATTCGCCTCTTTCTCTCCTAGCTTTCATGCTGATATTATGTGTTTAGCTTTTCCCTGAAAACATGATTTAATCAAGTGGAAGTTGGCGTTTAAGAAAAAGTCTAGATAATGAAATTGATCATGATGAAACAGCCTCTACAAAGTTCAAAATCCAGAGATGGCCTAAACCTGATATTAGTTGTTTTCCTTTCATTTTAAATGCATTTGTCTTCTGTCACTGTTTCTTCTATGGACAAGAAGATTTTACTTAAATTCACTCAAAGGGAAGAGACAGTGCTACAGTTCTATTCCATAATATTTTGCCTGTATTGGTGACAGTAATGCAAACATTATAAATATCAAATATTTTTGCACTTTCAGGATGACATAACAGAAAAAAACCCCACTGAATATATCAGCCTGTTTTTTTTTCCTCCTGGATTTAGTAGAGATGACCTGCTCTTATCGTATAGACATTAGCGTGACTCAGTAATTTACAAATGAGGAACTCCTTTCCCACCTTATGTTCATTCTTTATAGTCCAGTTATATGCTGAACTGCTCACTTGAAACTCTTCTAGGAATTAGCAGACACATTATTTTATAAATAACATAAATATTGAATGATTTTTCTTTCTGCTCTTCAGAAAATTTAACTTTTTTTTTTCTACTTGACATGAACTCATTTTAAACCAAAATTTCTGCATTTAAAATGTGATGTAACCATTAAAATGTTACTCTGAACTTTGTTTGGTTTCCTTGACCAGCATTAAAATTCTTCCATTTAAGATTTCAGTGAGTGTCATTTTCTCCTTTTCACAGACATTATCACCTTATAGTACACTGTGCTGGAAATAAACAGCAAACATTTTGAATTGAAAATGTGTCCTTGTGTATTAAAACAACGACAACAGCAGCATCTCACTCTTTTATGCTGGAATAAATTAGCCCTTTAATTTAGTTTCATGAAAAAAATACATCCTAGAAGCAATTCTCTTGTGTATAGACCAACATTAAGCCTCATACACAGGTAACAGTCAATCCATTAACCTTTGCTTTGAGCTTAACCTGTGTGTCCCTCGCATCACAGTTGTTCCTCCTTTTAATACCTTTTCCTTAATAGTTGCTCACCCACAACTGAAAAGGGCAGAGCAGCTTCTCATGACATTGACTGTGCCACTGCAATAATAAGCTTCTCTTTTCTTTTTTTTCCCACCTCCTGCCTCACTATGGTGTCAGCAACCATTTTTTTGGGGGGGAGGTAATCTAAAAAGAGCTGTAGAGGCAGAGGTCATGTTAAACTGTAACGCAAATGTTATTCCTCGATTATCTAGCTGGGGTAAATGTCAACTGCTTCGGGCTAAAGCAATTGGAAAAGCAGAGTGTGTGAATCTAACAAAGGGAGAGAGAGAGAGACAAGGAGGGCAAGCTGGAGGAGGGGGAACTGAAGCTGGGCCTAGCTTGATGGCTGGTATGTTAAATCAGCACTTCTCCGTATTTCTTTTCTCCAGTGGACAGCAATGCCATATCAGCTGCATGTGGTCTGAGCGGAGCTTTCCGCACCCATTCTTTGGTAATAAGTGGGTCTGTAACAGGAATTGTGTGCTGAGGCAGTGGCTTACATGGCCTTTAAACACTTGAGGGAATCAGTGCTTGTCCCACTTACTAATGAAATAAGTAATAAATAATGTGGGAATAAAGATATAGTTAATCCCGTAGAACAATAGAACATTTTAAAATTATTTAATATGCTTTACACTTCAGTTATTTTATATTTAACACAACTTGATAAAAAATACATGTTAAAATGAGAAGCGCTCTTGGTATGACTAAAGAGTATGCATGCTTGTTACTATTCTTGTGTAAGAATATGTTATAGTCACCAGTGAATACGTTCAGTACTGAACCCTGAAAACTGTCAGTTTTCTATCATCATATATCATTGCTACTTGTGCCACTGACTCCTACAGCTAGTTACAAAGCAGACAGTTAAATAAAGAGGCAAGTAGCATCCCAGCCTGTATCAGGAACAGCTTGGTGAGTAGGACTCAAGAGGTGATCGTCCCCCTCTACTTGGCACTGGAGAGGACCCAGCTCAAGTATTGTGTACAGTTTTGGGCCCCTTGCCACAAAAAAGACATTGAGGTTCTGGAGCATGTCCAGAGAAGAGCAATGAAGCTGGTGAGGGGTCTGGAGAATAAAATTTGTGAGGAGAGGCTGAGGGAGATGGGGTTGTTCAGCCTGGAGAAGAGGAGGCTGAGGGAAGACCTTATTGCTCTCTAGAACTACCTGAAAAGAGGTTGTAGAGAGGTGGGAGTTGGTTTCTTCTCTCAAGTAACAGGTGACAGGACAAGAGGAAACAGACTCAAGTTGCACTGGGAAGGTTCAGATTGGATATCAGGAAAAATTTCTTCACTGAAAGGGATGTCAAGCACTGGAACAGGCTGCACAGGGAAGTGGTGGAGTCACCATCCCTGGAGGTATTTAAAAGACATGTAGTTGTGGCACTTAGGAAAATGGTTTAGTGGTGAACTTGGCAATGTTACATTTACAGTTGGACTTTGTGATCTTAGAGCTCTTTTCCAACCTAAATGTTTCTATGATAAAAATATTGTATGTTAATGTAAAATTAATATTGGAATGATAAGTACAATGAGTCAGAAACTCGGACAGTTTCTGGAAATGCATGAAAAGACCCACCAGACCCTGCTTTACTCTCTCACACCATTTTCCCTCTCTGCATGTGGCGATTTCAATTCCTTTGTAAAGGAGGGGTTACGATTGGTAGACTGAAGTGGACTGAGCAGTCTGATGGCATTGCTGATCCATTTTGGCAATGTTTCTACTTATCAGTTCAGATGTAGAAACCACAAGTGTGATTAGTCATCCCCTCTTGCAAGAGATCTGAAACACCACTGGAAAATTACTGTTTTAAAAGCCAGCTAAGGATAATTACTCTTAAACTACCCAAACACAGTCCTCAAAGTGCACCCACTACACTTTTGTATCTCAAGGCCTTGAGTTCCACTGGCAGCTGGATGGATGGGCAGACTCACAGGTAGCTGGTCCCCTAAGCATTACCGGTGTCCTTATTTTGGCTTGAAAAGCTATTCCCAACACCCAGGACTGCTCCTAACATTGAAGAAGATTATACTGTAGCTTATGTTTATTTCTATCACATATTTGTGCAGCACTGATCAAACCAGGTCCGTGTTATGAAAGTGTTCTACCAGCACAGTTGTGATCACAAAACCTCCAAGTCAATGCTCCTTCAGTTGCCAAGAGCTATTGGTGGTTTAGTAACCAGTAGATCCAAGAAAGTGATTATTTCCTTTTGCATGGCACCTCTTAGACTGCATCTGTCCTCCCTATATAATAAATTTATTGATAAACTGGAGTAACTTCAGCAGAGGTCTCCCAAGATGCTTAGGGCTCTATCACTTAGCAACTACTAAAAACAATAGGTATTACTGACATTCCTCTCAAAGCAATTGCTAGAAAGAAAATTAACTCTTTCCGAGCTGAAACTAAGACAAATGGACATAAATTGAAACAGGGGGTTCTAACTTAAAGCAAAATATTTTTAATTGGAGGACATTCAAACACTGGATGAGGTTGTCCAGCAGTTACCCTAAGTGGGTCTGCAGTCTCTCCTTGGAGGTTTAGAAGAATGGATAAAACCTTGGGCAATGTGGTCTGATTTTGTAGCTGACCCTGCAAAGCAGTTCAACAGGCTGTTGTACTGAAGAATTCTGGAGGTCAATTCCAATCTAATAATTTGACTTTGCGATTCTAGTTTGGGGTTTTGGAAAGGAACTATGAAAAAAAAAAAACCAACACAAAACAAACCAACAAACCAAAGAACTTCTGCTTCACATTTGGTTAAGTTCATCTTGGCCCATGAAAGTAGTACAAGAAAGTCTTATCAACAGGATATGTGGCACTTACAATATGTCAACAACAATTATAGTTTTCAGTGATTTCACAAAAATGAATGTTCAGTCATTTCACAGAAATATTCTTAACTTTTCAACTGGGTTGGGTTTTATCTTTAACACATCAAAATACACTGGGATAGAAGAGACCTTGAGTGAGATTTACTTGGTGTGAATGCTTGAATCACTGCAATGCAGAGAGCATAGCTGAATATAAACATTTTGTACAGCTGGAGAGAGAAGCAGCCTGGGATAGTTTCATGGCTGCTATGAAGGCCAATTAACCATTGGCAAACAGTCAACTAGTATTTTTAGCAATGTTAAATCTGTCTAACAATTTCTTTTGAAAAATGTTGCTGTGGAATGGAAAGCAATAGGAAGAAGCAGGTAAGTGGTAAATTCACACTATAATTTAGATCTGGTAGCATGGCGTTTTAAAGTAAAAAAATTAACAATGGCCTCAGTTTTAATATTAGTTTTATGCAATTATTTTCTTTCACAGATTGTGATCAGTTAAGTTGTATAAACACTTGCCTACATGAAGAGTGCCTGAAAGTTGCTTTTGACTTTCCAGATTAAGTGATGAGCTCATTTCCTGGTGGTGACAGGAGCTAACAAAACAAATATACGGAAATCCATTAGAACTTATTCACCCAAACAACTTGAGTGAATCACTCAATGCCACTTTCCCCCTTCACTGGGGAAAGAAATCAATGACTTGATGATAAAATTAAAGATTTTTTTTAAACAAAGGAAAGTTTTCTTAATGATCATAATAGTATGATGAAAAATGCACAGTAGTATCTATTAGACTCTTACTCTGTTTCCAGTAAGTATAGTAAGAGCATCATTAACTTTGCTCGTATAGGGTCATCCCTATGAAAATTAATGGGCATTTTCATATGCTTTAATCACACTTGTAACAAGTACTACCTTAGAATATTTAAGAAATTCAGAAAGATTGTTAGAACTTATTTGATCTTTACAGTCAGAAAGTTTGTATGGAAAAATAAATGTTTCAAAATATCTGTCACTACTTCCTTTGTATGGTAATTTTTTGCTAATTATACTTTAAAATATTGTAATTTAGGAAGGCATAGCTGTTGCAAACAGAAGATGATGAGCAGTGAACAGTGTGTGATGAGCTGGCTAACATTACTAGGTCTTCCAGATTTAATGCATTTTAATTTAAGAATTAATCAAAAAAATGAAAGATTAAGACTGACTTGTGAAAAAAAAAATATTTTAGATCTTTAAAGATCATGAAAAAACATAGTATGTTAGTAGGAGAATGTGAAGAGGTATCTAAATTCCTGGCAATATGTATCTGCCTCACTAGAAGATTCCTGATATTTTGTGACTCCTTCACTTAGAAGCAGAAGATAAGATGGAAAAACTGAAAGCTAAAGTTTGATTAATATCAGTACACTTTTGTGACCTACTAAATATGTTCGAATCCAGCTAAGAGATTTGGACCTGGTGAAGGAATCACCCAGCACAATTCTGTAATCTGAATGAATTAGGAATTCTGACAAACTATAAAGTCTATTGAATCTGTGAATCAGAGGTGTGAGTAGTTGTACTTCCACTGAACACAATGCAACAAACCTGCTTTACAAAACCTAGGGGCTGAGCCTTGACATGTTTTGATGTAATACTATTACTGAATTCTTGGGTGTAGTAATTGGCATGAAAAAGCTTGCATGCCATAAACTGTTATCATTATATTGTGGACTTCACAAACAGGACACTAGAAATATTTATGAAACTCAGACATCAAAGTAGTTTCTTTTTATCTCTCCCTTCACCCAGCCCTAGTAAAGCCTAATTGAAATACAATAATTATAAATGAGCTTAGCTTCTCAATTTAATTTCCTTGTGAGTAGTTTCATTTATTTTTCTTAGGCTTTGTTAACATGTTTTAATTAAAAGCTTTAACAAAGCTCAAGATACAACGTGCCATTAGGTATAGGAATAGGACATATTTACAGAGAACTGGTGAACCTCTTTTTATGAGTTTGCCTGTTTGTGCAACTGAGAGAGTAAATTTGCCCACAAATCTGAGGAATATTATCATGTAAGAAGGCAGTCCCAGAAAAAGGCATTTCACAGTCCAATTCAAGAAAAACTTGACAAAAAGAATTCTGCATCCCTATCACTAGATTTTACTTAATTTAAACATAAATTCCACTCATAAAAACACAACCTTAAACCATATTGGCCATGCAAGTCATACCAAAATGTAATTTTTCGGCAGTCACAAAAAGACATCTGCAAGAAGGCTAGCCCAAGATTAACCAAATACCCACCAAGGTTCACTTATGGTGAAAACAGCATAAAAAGTCAACCACTTAGCTAGAAGCACTAAAGGGGAGATAAATCATTTCAAACATCAACATCTGTGTCCCACAGCTGTCTCAATCTTTTCAACCATTGCTGGAAAATATTAAAATGAAGCAAAGATATTACTTGACTGGGAAACTATTTAAGGTGTAAAGACAGTGGGAAGGTTTGGTTTGGGGTACCAGAAAAATATCACAATAGTGGGAGAGCCAGCCTGAGAAGAAAACAAGAAGGTTTTCAGACTGCCTGTTGGAATTTCCTTGTAATTATCACAGGTGAATTTGTTTTAGCCAAGTAAATGCTCTTAATCTGGAAGATATAGAGGAAACTTTATTACGTAATCTATTATTACAGCTTGACCATACAGCAGAAACAGGTTTGGTACAAGTATATAGCTTTTGTATCGATTAGATTATTTTGGGATTAAATTTCTTAAGAACATGCACTCAGTGAAGGAACATGTGGTCAAAGACAAAAGAGGTAAGTTTCTCCAATTCTTCTGGCAACAGCTATCCAATACACCTAGACTAAAAAAAACCCCATGATGATAAAAATGTGGGTTATTTATTCTTATGAAAAATATAATAGTATATTTCCAGAGGGTCACATACTTGTGAAGATGTTGTTGTTTTGATGATCTATTGCAAAATCTTGAATATGTAAAAATATCCATGGATTTCACATGTTTAATGCATGCTTTGTGTGAACTTGGACTGTATAAAAAGAATTAGGGTACTGTCATGCATGACTCATTCAAAGTGTGCAGAAGTACTAATCTTTCCATTTGTTAAGCATCTTTATTTATTTGAAATCATACATGCATTCCAAAGAAAAGAACAACTGCCTTTTGCTCTCATCAGTCTTTCAAACATTCAAAAAATATGACTGAATAAGGAGACCAAAGGAATCTTGTGTCAGTCTCAATGCCCAGCGTGATATTTTTTTTTTAAATCCTGTTTTGCCACATCTCCAATTTCAAATCAAATAGAAACAATCTACTTATTTTTGCCAGAGTATTTCAGCAAAAAATCAGGTAAATTTCAGGTTTTGTTTTCGAGGTTTTGCTATTTTATTTTGTTTTAAAATTCTCCAGAAAGTTTGGGCTTCAGTATATTTTTTTTAAATTTTATCATGGTAGATGTGCACAGGTAGAAGAAAGGTGTTACTCAGAGAAAGCCTGGAGTGAAGCAAAGCAAAGTGAATACAGAGGGAATACATTTTGTGTGACACAGTAGCTCTCTCTGGCTCCTTCTTACCTGACAGTACAAACTAAAAGAAGTATGTACAGGCCATACATGAAAAGCCATAGAGATAAAAACATAGACTGAACATTAGGAAAGCATTTTTCACAGAAAGGGTGGTCAGACACTGGAATAGGCTGCCCAGGGAGGTGGTTGAGTTCCCATCCCTGAATGTATTTAAGAGTCATTTAGATGGGGTGTTGGGAAATTTGGTGTAGGGGAGGAATTTGTAGAGTAGGGCTGATGGTTGGACTCGATAATCCCAAGGGTCTCTTCCAACCTGAAGGATTCTATGAAAAATCTTATAAAATTCCTTTACCTGAGAAAAGGCAGAGGAAGAAAGCTATATGGACAGGTGGGAGATATGGTGAAGCCCAGTAAAAAGCTTGTGTAAACCGCAGGACTTCCATTTGCTAATCTAAATTGATGGCAGCTACAGCTCTGTGGAGCACTACTTACTGCTGATATTCTTTCTAGCTACTACATCTTCTGACTCCTGCAAAGTCTTACCCTTATCCAGGTCTGTTTTCTTTGTTTTTCTAAAAAAAGGAAAAACGGAAAGAAAAATAAACAAATGAGAAGGCCCAGAGGCCCTCTCTGAGAGCTCATAATCAAAAAATACCTTTTTTCTTTATAGTCTCCAACAAGAGCAATAAAACAAGCAAACAAACCGCAGAATTATTTTTTCTCCATTTCCCAGGTCTGGGGCAGAGTCTCTGTGGCTTCCTTACTTGCCC